>CM033470.1:250261319-250316126 GCA_019447015.1 Hymenochirus boettgeri | reverse complement strand
TTTATTGATCTTTGCCAATGAATGAAAAATCACTTCCTGGAAAATGATTTCCGGAAGTGATTTTTCCGATCGGATTTCGAATTGGAAAACGGGCATTTATGCCCGTATTCCAAGTTCGTATCATTCCCTAAGATGATTTGATGATCATCTTTGGAATGATCCCCAAAAAAAGGGGAAATGCACACAAAAAAAATCTTAAAGTGATACACACATTGTGTGTATCACTTTAAGATTTTTTTTGTGTGCATTTCCCCTTTTTTTGGGGATCATTCCAAAGATGATCATCAAATCATCTTAGGGAATGATACGAACTTGGAATACGGGCATAAATGCCCGTTTTCCAATTCGAAATCCGATCGGAAAAATCACTTCCGGAAATCATTTTCCAGGAAGTGATTTTTCATTCATGGCAAAGATCAATAAATTTATTGATCTTTGCCATGAATGAAAAATCACTTCCTGGAAAATGATTTCCGGAAGTGATTTTTCCGATCGGATTTCGAATTGGAAAACGGGCATTTATGCCCGTATTCCAAGTTCGTATCATTCCCTAAGATGATTTGATGATCATCTTTGGAATGATCCCCAAAAAAAGGGGAAATGCACACAAAAAAAATCTTAAAGTGATACACACAATAAATTAGCAAAAAACTTTGTCTTCTCCAAGCTTCCCAATGTCTCCGGTGATATCGGTAAAGTAAACGCGGATCATTTATTTGTTGGATTTCAAGGGAAACTAAGCCTATTTTAGTAGGAAATTTTGCAGAGGTACCAAAAAAAGACCGTATTGATTTTTTAGGATCAGTAAAGTGTTCAAAAACTTGTGTGACTCTCCGTACTAACTGGTTTTCCACTAAAAGGGGGAGTGGCGATAGGGGTAGGGGGTGGGTTGTGGCGTTTTTTAATTTTTTCTTATAATTGCAATTGCGCATGGATCCCATTTGAGCTAGTTGGTGGCCCCGTCTCTGTTTGCACCCACCCTTATGGCATACCGTTTGATTCAGGACATGTGGGAGATTGCCGTTTAGTGGTTTTTTTACTTGCCGAGTGGGTTTAGGTAGGATTTCAACCATTGAGTCCTCTTATTTTATTTTTTCACAAAATCTCCTAAAAGCACGGAGTTCTATGGATAACAGCGCCTGGAATTTTTCATGTATATACGAAAGTATGATACCATCACGTAGCTGAAGATGTGTAGCTTCCAAAAATATATAGTTTGTGGGGGGTATTTCCAAGTTGATTAGGCTGTTCAAATTACAGAACACTTTGATTTTTTTCTTGTAATTGGACTTGTGCATGCGTCCAATTTGAGCTAGTTGGTGGCCCCGTCTCTGTTTGCACCCACCCTTATGGCATACCGTTTGATTCAGGACATGTGGGAGATTGCCGTTTAGTGGGTTTTTTACTTGCCGAGTGGGTTTAGGTAGGATTTCAACCATTGAGTCCTCTTATTTTATTTTTTCACAAAATCTACTAAAAGCACGGAGTTCTATGGATAACAGCGCCTGGAATTCTTCATGTATATACGAAAGCATGATACCATCACGTAGCTGAAGGTGTGTAGCTTCCAAAAATATATAGTTTGTGGGGGGTATTTCCAAGTTGATTAGGCTGTTCAAATTACAGAACACTTTGATTTTTTTCTTGTAATTGGACTTGTGCATGCGTCCAATTTGAGCTAGTTGGTGGCCACGTCTCTGTGTGCACCCACACATATGGCATACCGTTTGATGCAGGATATGTGGGAGATTGACATTTAGTGGGTTTTTTTGCTTGTCAAAAGGGTTTAGGAAGGATTTCAACCCTTGAATCATCTTATTTTATTTTTCACAAAACCTCGTAAAAACACGGACTTCTTTGGATCAGTGGGTCTGGAATTCTTCATGTATGTATGAAAGCATGGCATCGTAACGTAGCTGAAGGTGTGTAGATTCCAAAAATATATAGTTTGTGGGGAGAATTTCCATGTTTTGGGACTGTTTCCTTAGAAAAAGTGTAGGCTGTTCAAATTACAGAGCACTTTGATTCTTTCTTGTAATTGCATTTGTGCATGCGTCCCATTTGAGCTAGTTGGCGGCCACGTCCCTGTGTGCATCCACGCATATGGCATAACGTTTGATTCAGAACATGTGGGAGATTGATATTTAGTGGGGGGTTTTATTTGTGGGGGGCATTTCCAAGTTTTGGGGCTGTTTGAAATTACAGACAACTTTGAATTTTTTCTTGTAATTACACTTGTGCATGTGTCCCATTTGAGCTAGTTGGTGGCCACGTCTCTGTGTGCACCCACACATATGGCATACCGTTTGATGTAGGATATGTGGGAGATTGACATTTAGTGGGTTTTTTTGCTTGTCAAGTTGGTTTAGGTAGGATTTCAATCCTTGAGTGGATTTGAGAAATATATGGTTTGTGGGGGTTGTTTTGTGGGGAAAAATTGCAGACTGTTCAAATTCAGATTTGGCTGAATATTTTTGCTGTTTCTGAGCCATCGTGCATTGTTTCACTTTGTGGCTTTTGGCTTCCACGTCCATGTGTGTAACCACACATATGGCATACCGTTTGATTCAGCACATTTGGGAGATTGATATTTAGTAACTTTTTTTTACATTCCATGAGGTTTTGGCATGATTTCTACCTTTTGAAGTTGTTTTTTGTTCATTTTTTCAGACAAATGCGAACTTCTACGAAGAACTGCGCCCACGCCATTGATGGTATGAATGAAAAAGCTACAGTGTTACATAGCTGAAGGTGTGTAAATTTCAGGAATATATAGTTTGTGGGGGTTATTTCTAAGTTACGGGGGTGTTTTGTGGAAAAAACTGCAGACTGTCCGAATTCAGAATTGGCTAAATATTTTTGCTGTTTCTGAGCCATCGTGCATTGTCTCACTTTGTGGCTTTTCGCTTCCACGTCCGCGTGTGTAACCACACATATGGCATACCGTTTGATTCAGGACATTTGGGAGATTTATATTTAGTAACTTTTTTTTAGATTCCATGAGGTTTTGGCATGATTCCTACCTTTTGAAGTTGTTTTTTGTTCATTTTTCAGACAAATGCGAACTTCTACGAAGAATTGCGCCCACACCATTGATGGTATGCATGAACAAACTACAGTGTTACATAGCTGAAGGTGTGTAGATTTCAGGAATATATAGTTTGTGGGGGTTATTTCTAAGTTACGGGGGTGTTTTGTTGAAAAAACTGCAGACTGTCCAAATTCGGAGTTGGCTAAATATTTTTCCGTTTCTGAGCCATCGTGCATTGTCTCACTTTGTGGCTTTTCGCTTCCACGTCCGGGTGTGTAACCACATATATTGCATACCGTTTGATTCAGGACATTTGGGAGATTGATATTTGGTAACTTTTTTTTACATTCCATAGGGTTTTGGCATGATTTCTACCTTTTTGAATGTTTTGAAATGTAGTTTCTAAAAATATCTCACTTGTGGGGATATTTTAGTTAATTTGGAAGATATTCTATGTTAACTGTCAGTAGTGGTTATACATTTTAATTTGATGTAATATTCTTGAAGGTGCAGTTTTAGTTTGGGGGGGTCTCCTGTACAGGAAACGTCGGGTACCTACATATATCTGGTATCGTTGTACTCGAGAGTATCTGAGCTTTTAGAAACAGTAAGATTTTTGTGTGTAACCTTAAGATAACTATCAGTAAAAATGGGAAAAATCCATGAAAATTTGCAAATTTTTCATTTTTTTTACATATTTTACCCATAATTCCAGTAAAATTTCCAGAAAAGTTACAAAATTCTGTTACCATGTTAAAGTAGAGTTTGTGCTGAAAAAAACAATGCATAATATTCCTGATTTACTGCAAGGTTTCCTACTGTAAAATTAGTCTAAAGCGATTGAGGGCAAAATCCTGAAAATTCTTCTGGCAGTTAACGCAAAAAAAAATGAAATCTCCTGGCAGTGAAAGGGTTAATCTGTGTTAGCCTACCTTTAATCAGGATTCTTTTCCAGGCAACGTATATGCAAATAAACGATTTCCAAACTTCTTTTGCCCTCTACTCCTTTAGAAAACCTTGCTACAGTTGATGTAAAATTTTAGAATGCAAAGTGTTTTATGACTTTAATGTACCTTTTGATGTCATTTTAATTTTAAATTACTGCATTGATGGGAATATAATATTTTTTGTGATTCAGTATAATCATAAAAAAACTCTTATTCCAGGCTTCAGCATATATCAAGATTTAAGCAAAATGCTGTAGAATCAGTCATTAAAAAAAAAAAAAAAATCTGCTTCCCATGAGACATTACAGGAAGGAAGAAGTAATATGAAAATGCTGTTGAATACTAAAGAGTTTAGCAAGTTTAATTGCTCAAAATATTGGAACGGTAGCTGCAAGCATTATCTTTACAGGTACTATCATCAAAACACAATTTCTCAGTATGAAAGCATCAAGGATTAAAATAATCAATGGTACTAGTCCCAGAAAGGTTAGTGAAAATGCGCCAGTCATTCTAAAATAAAATTGTGGATGGCTATTAATTAAAACATTATATCTAAATAAAAGAAAACCAGTGTCATCATAGTAAAAAGTTTTAAATTGGGAACACCCATATCATTTATCATTTGCAGTGCTGTTTGCATGTACTCCTTTTAGAAACCTGGGGTTGCCAACAATCAATATTACATACGGATAGGTTGTGTGTGTTATAGTGAACATATATTGTTCTTCAGCGCAAGGTTTGACTCCAATACCTTTTAAAACATATTCATAGGAGCAAAATGTTCATTTTACGCCCTATAAAAATATATTTCTTTTTGCATCTGTAATCCACATACAGTGGTATATATTTTATTTTCATTGTTGGAAATAAGCTTTTTTATTTTTTTTTTTTATTTTACGTTTCATAAATGAGCTGTTTTGGTGTCACAAAGTAATTAACTTATGCTGGAATTGTCGCACTTGTATGAAAACCTGTAAAAACAAACTACAGGAAGCTTAATAACTTTCCAAGCCAAAGGACCAGAGCTGAAATGCATGCTGTGCAAAACAAAGTGCAAATTTCTACAAAACCACGTGGACATTTGAATACAGGCAAATGCCTGCGGTGACTTTGAAGTTTCATAAGAAAACTCAAATAGAAATTTCAAAAGTGATCACTTGGTACCTGAAGCTAAGGACTGCAGCAAAACACGAAAGCCTGCCAAGCCTTCCTTTCACACAGGGAAATGTTAGAAAGGTTTTATAGAACTTCAGTCATTACCGTCTTGGAATATATTAGTTCTAATACATCATTCTAATTGTATTTGTTTTGACTGACCTTCTTTACCCTTTTTTTCAAGTTTTCCAGTCTTTTTCTAATTTATTGTATTTATTTAATTTTAAAACTAAAAACATTCTGCACATTCCATTTTGATTAAAATAATTTCAGTGATGCTACTAGAGAATGGTGATGATTAACCTTTTGTAGATTTAATTCTTCACAGTGATTAGGTTGAGGTTAACTTAGATGCAGGTGCATTTGTCACTAGAATTACAACATTAGTAAATGTATCAAAGAAACACCCCTAAAATTATGGAACAAGAGAAAACTGTAAGAGGTCATACTAAATAAAAAGATAAGTAGGTATGGTCTTTCTCCCCCCATGAATTCTACCGGTATGCACATGGGCGCACATTGCAAAGGACTGTGAATGCATCGGAGACTGACGTTGAGAAGCTGGTGGCGATCTGGGGTAAGTTCTTCCTCCTCTCCTGAAAATTTTACTGGAGAACAGGATGTTAGAGATAGCTCATTTACCTCCCGTTCTTCAGTTAAACTGAACAAAACAAAGTTACAAAATTGGTGGACATACCCTTTAAAGAACACAAGGCAAACCATAGATCTTCCATAATACAGGCTCTTACTGCCAGGGATGCCACATTACTGCCAGGGATGCCACACCGGTAACCAGTAACTATGGCTCTCTCTGTGGCTTGCCAATTCAAAAAATTTCCCATCCTGTCTTGCCTTAGATGTACGGTGATAGATAGACTATCTACATCAGAGATGAAAGCAAATGTTGATAGTGACAGGTTGTTATTGCAGAAAGAGTCTAGATGGATCAACTGCTTTGACACATTGGCACTCAGGGAGTGAAATAAACAACTACTGTATTACTACATTGCTTTCTATTAAGAGTCTATCTACATTTATATATTGCAAGGTCGCTTTAAAGGGCATCTATAGTGAAAAAAACACATTGCCCCTTTGCAAAGTTAAATTCATGTACTCTGTGCTTCCTTAATCCTATCTGTGTCAGTGACTTTGTTTAACCATGGTTCAGATCTGTGTGCAGCACTCCCCCCTTCCCCCTCCCCTCTGTTACCTCCTCCATGTCTCAACTCTGGCTAACCGACAAGCTTATCATGTGCAGTAGGAGTTAAAAGTTCAACATCCTGAAAAACACACCCATGCACAGTGGCCAATAGAAAGCAAGCTGTCCTGGAGACACTGAAGAAGGAGATCAGTACAGTTTACGATCTCTCACTTTGTGACCCATCATCAATCAGTGAAAGCTATTAAGAAGGGGGGTCAAGTGCAGCCTTATATCTAACATCAAAGCTACCTCTCTCCCCCTGCTAATGCTGTTATCTCTATGTTTATTACAGAGCAGGGAGGGGGGATCACGTCGAAGGGATTTGATTGACAGTCCAAGTAGGAGTAGAGGAATTTCCCACTATAGATGCCCTTTAAGGGGATTAGGATGTAGCCTCTCTGTTGTGTCTAAGATCTGATTGTTTGTGGCAAAATTAGCACCATTTTTAATAAGAAATTTTATTAAATCTCCCTGAGAGAGAGAGAGAGAGAGAGAGAGAGAAAGAGAGAACAGGTAAGTATGGAAGAACTCCTAGGTCTTGAGTATGACAGATCAAATTTATTGGATTAGAACACCAACTTCAACGCGTTTCGGACGCCATTTTGGCCGCCATCCCATCCTGATGCGTTGATGTTGGCGTTCTAATCCAACAAATTTGATCTGTTATACTCAAGACCCAGGCGTGCTTCTATACTTACCTGTTCTCTATCCATATTCCTTGGTAAGCACCCGGGCAGTATCTATCTCTCGGCGGTGAGTGCCACCTCTATCCTCACACTTGGACTATATATATATATATATATATATATATATATATATATATATACACAAGTTTGAATGGTGTGGACACTCACTCCTCAGATTAATACTTGCCCTGGTGCAACCCCAAAAGGATATCCACAAAGAAAGAAATGATGGGTGCACACATTTTATTCATGCATCAACAAAGTGCAAACATTAGTTTTGGTCTGGTTCTGAGACCTTTATCAAGATAAATAATGATCACACACTGTGAACTATATATGCATTAAGGCACTCCCACTCTGGCTGACATCATAAAAAGTGGACTGTGGTCCATGTGCAAACAAATACAATTAAAAAATATTTTCAATGACTCTATAAACAGCTTCTAATCAAATTCTTATTAAAGTGCATCTTTATTGCATCTTTATTAAAACAACTGAGGGTCCGGGCACTACTTTATTCCGCAAATCCAAGGATAAGAACTCAATACTGTATGGTACCAGCTGTCACCCTGAAAAGTCTAAATATGGGATAGCATACAGCCAATTCCTTAGAACGTTAAGTATTGTAATATTGTAAAATTGTATATTATGTAGCTAGATGCTTTGATATATAGTTTGGATAGCTTACTTTTATTTCTTGCCCAATACTCTGTATGTGTATAATAATAATAGGTTTTTAATATTAAAATTTTTAACTAATAAACTATATGTTTATTTCTATATTGTCACGGAGGGTTTATCAAGTGTGTTTGGGGGTGGGCTGGTGATGGGAGGAGATTATTTATATGTCTCAGATACCGTATATACTCGAGTATAAGTCGAGGTTTTCAGGCTGTGAAAACAGCCTGAAAACTGAACCTCGACTTATACTCGAGTCAGTCACTTACTGGTGAAGGAATCCGGCTGCCGCGTCCACTGATGGTCGCATCCACTGACGTCACGACTCGGCGCCGGGAAATTAGACCGGCGCCGAGTCGTGACATCAGTGGATGCGACCATCAGTGGACGCGGCAGCCGGATTCCTCCATCTCGCGGCAGCCGGATTCCTCCATCAAGATGTCGGGGGCCCGGACTCTCCTGCAAAGGTAAGGCATTAGTAGTAGTGTAGTGTAGTGGCAGGGTGAGAAGATGGGTTGCAGGGAGTAGTGTAGTGTACTGTAGTAGTGTAGTAGTGTAGTGGCAGGGTGAGAAGATGGGTGCAGGGGTAGTGTAGTGTACTGTAGTAGTGTAGTGTAGTGGCAGGGTGAGAAGATGGGTGCAGGGAGTATGTAGTGTACTGTAGTAGTGTAGTGTAGTGGCAGGGGAGGAAAATGGTGCAGGGAGTAGGGTAGTGTACTGTAGTAGTGTAGTGGCAGGGTGAGAAGATGGGTGCAGGGAAATAGGTTTTATTCCTGGGGCTGGACCTGGGGCTGGAGGGGAGACTCTACCCTCGACTTATACTCGAGTCAATTGGTTTTACTCATTTTTGAGGTAAAAATGGGTACCTCGACTTATACTCGAGTCGACTTATACTCGAGTATATACGGTACTAGGCGCACGTGATATCCTGAGGACGGCCAAAGGGCTGAAACGCGTAGATGTGACACGCTGTTATGCTACAATAAACAAGTTTTTCGAGAGAGTCCCGTGAGTGTATTGATGTCTTTTACGTATTATATATATATATATATATTTGTATATATCACAGCACTCCACCACTTCACATGGTCCGGTGCAATGCCTATGGACACGTGGCTGTATTGTATTCCACATAACATAACAGTTGTAAAGGCAGAGTGCAGAGTCCAGAGTGCTGCCTTTACAACTGATATATATATATATATATATAAGTAGAAAGCGAAACGAAGCACAAACCGCTACTTTGGTGGTATCGCCCGGGTGCCTACCGAAGTAGTAGGGATAGTCACAGTGAAGTAATCGGAGCACTCCTGGGACTTGTGAAGAAACAATTATTTATTGTAACGAACACCACACCATCAACGCGTTTCGGCCGCCCTATTGGCCGTCATCATCCTGATGACGGCAATATGGCGGCCGAAACGCGTTGATGGCGTGGTGTTCATACAATAAATAATTGTTTCTTAACAAGTCCCAGGAGTGCTCCGATTACTTCACTGTGTATATATATATATATATATATATATTATAATTATAATATATATATATATATATATATATATATATATATAATGTGGCCCCGTCTTTGCCAAGTTATATATGCAGCAATTTGAATGGGAACATTTCTTAACCATTTTGGGATCAAGGGTTTGTCTGTATAAACTATATTGACGATATGTTCCTGATATGGATGGGGAGTCTCTCCACACAGGAGAAAATACAGGCTGTTAATGATCTGGACCCACCCATTAAATTAACATGTAAGATAGATAAGAATGAAATAGATTTTTTAGATCTTAAGGTGTTTAAAGTGGGTGATGGTTTAGGTACCACTCTGTTTCGTAAAAGTACTGATCGAAATACGGTGCTTCATGCATCTAGTTTTCACCCTCCTGCTTTGGTAAAAGCAATACCATATACCCAATATTTGAGGGTATTATGCAATAATAGCGAAGTCGATCAGACTGATGTACAGTTAAGGGAGATGAACGGTCATTTTTTGGATAGGGGTTACTCTGAGGGTACACTTAAGCAAAAGCTGACTAAAGCCCTTGTCACCATAGCTACTGATCAAAGACCTAGGGAAGAGAAACAGTTGAGTATGACTTTTCCCATGGATTATTCTGTTTTTAGTTCCGACATAGCACGGAGGGCTAAAAATCTATGGAGTATTATCACTAAGGATTCTAACTTGCCCTTTGAACAGTATGAGCTTCGGATTGCACATCGTTGTGGCAAAAGTCTCAGTAATATGCTGGTGAAGATGGATTTAAGGAAGCATTCAGTGTGCGATGCAACTTTTTTGGGTGGTGCTTTAAGACCCGGGTGCTACAAATGTCCCAACTGTGTTACCTGTGGACATATGTTAACTGGAAAGGACTTTCCCCATCTGAGGATGGGTAGATGGATCAAGATAAATTTCAGGCTAACTTGTATAAGTTGCTATGTGATAAACTTTCTTATTTGTCCATGTGCATTGGTATATATGGGAAAGACTGAGTAGCTTCCGTGAACGTTCTGCGAATCCCCGTAGCGCCATTAGGGCGGCATTGTCCAACCAGTCGGTGGAAAGAAAAGTCGGGAAGTTTGGTGATCAAGCAGTAGTTAGACATTTTAAGCTACTAGGGCACAGTCTGTCCTCATTGAAATGCATGGTCTTTGATCATGTACCACCAATGGAAGGTGATAGATCAAAAAAACGTCTTCAGGTTGAGAAGATTTCACGATTGCAGACTTTGGTACCTAATGGGCTCAATGAAGTGAATAATTTTGGGTGTTTATTATAACTCCTCTCCTTATCATATATTATCTTATATTCATTCCCTACTGTGTTTTTAGGTCGGTTTGGTAGTTGAAAGTTCCTTGTCAAATAACGGTTTTCTTAGACTAATGGTTTGCCCACACTAGCTTTCTTATTCTATTCTAGTTTTTTTTTATTAGTTTTAAGTATTTATTGTACTGGCTATTATGGTGTTCATAGATTTATAGTGTATATAGGATGATTTTATTTGGTATCCTTAATAGGGGAGTACTGCTGTTTTTCCCTGTAAGCCTGCCATTTATATCTTATGGGGCTATTTCTTTAACTGGTGTGTTGGTTGCCCTCGCTTCCCACAGGCTTGTTTTATTAACCCCTTTCTAGGATCCCGTGACTTACGAGCACTCAGTCTGCTCACGGCTCGGGCTCTTGTTAGGTTTTGTTTCTATGACGACCGGCACGTATGTAGTGATGCGTGATATATGCGCCGTCTGTAGTCTCGCGAGGTGCGGGATTCTTGCCTCATTCCTCCATGCGGAAGTGGCGAAGGCCCGGTTTCATGGGTTTTGATATATTACCGGCATTGGATTGTAGTGTTCAGTGAATGTTGGCTGGCTACAGGGACCAGGGGTGCTTCCCAATAAGGTTAGGATTTTTAATATATTTAATATATTTATTTCACATTATAGGTGTGTGAGTTTAGGGTTTTGTGCTATATTATTTGGTGATGTATTTATTATATATACTATTGACTGGGTGTGGTGGGGGGGTCCGTTGGGTCCTATTTATTCTTGGGGATAATGGGGATAGCTAGTCCTGATGATGACCCAATGTGGTCAAAACATGTAGATTTGTGAATAAAGATTTTTTCTATGATTGAATACCTGTAAGTGCGTCGATACTTTGGATTCTTTGTATATTATGGGATGGCACCCGGGCAAGTATCTATTTTGATTGGAGTGCAGTCTATTTTTGTGACTTATATATTATAAAATATCTTTTTTATTCTAAATATTTGACTTCTTTATACAGAAAAAATATTTAAAAAAAAAAATAGAGAAGTCATCTGTTAGATATTTTAATTGACTGCACTTAGCGTCTAGAACAAAATGATTTAAAATGGAAGGGCCAAGCAGCAACACATAAAACAAAGCTATAATGCAGTATTTGGCTTGCATGTATAAAGTCACAAAGATGATGATATTACATTGGGAATAATATCCCCATATTTTGCCAGAGGCTTATGTGATGTGACTTAAATGTGAAATGATTCCACTTTAAAGCAATCATCGTAATGTTGACATTATTAGTAAGTTCAACTATTCAGTATCACTAAATATAAATAGAAAGCCGAGAACGGAGCTCCATGTTTTTCATTGATTGTACTATTAAACATATATAGTAGATTGATGCAATTTTAATCTGAGGCTAAGCAAAAGGCTTACTTTACTTATTGCATTACTTTTGTTACATACATTGTATGAAAGCCAAAAATTGCCTGAGGATAAGAGTTGAAATTGACAATTACTGAATGGGAAAAGATGGACATATAGATTAAAGCTAAAACAGATTTTAGGAATTAAAAAATGATAAATAATAATAAACCTATTATTGTAATAAAACAAAAATAAATAAAATAAGTCTCTTTTCAAAACTATTAACCAACAAGTTTCAAAAAGAAAAGTCCTTGCTGCTCCACAAAAACGTTTGTCTGGAGTACCATTTGTGTGCCTAAAATCTACCATGAAACAGGCATTCTAGACACATTAAAGGGAAAAAAAATTTACATAGTGCTTAAAGCAGAATGTGGTCTGTGGTTTCCTCTATTAAAAAGCTTAATTTCCCAGGCAAAAAAAGCCACCTGGAAAAATTGACCTGGGCCTTACTACAGATGTTGAATTGGACGAGGCCCTAATGGCACACAGCTTGGTCTTCCTAAGGGTCTCTGACAGATTAACCCAGGTATACGTCCTCCACAGAGTATTATTCACCAAAGACTGGCAAAGTTCCAACCCGCTCGTAACCCTAACTGTCCTAAATGCCTCCACTCTCCAGGAACATTCTTCCACATGCTCATTATATGTCCCCTCGATCCTGCTCACTACATGTACCCTCGATCCCATGCCCTCTTTCCTACTGAAGCACTGCAATCAGGCAGTCTCCCCTATACTAACTCACATATATTTAAATTCCTCCTTGTCATCTGGTATTTTCCCTTCCTCCTTTAAAAGATAAGTACACTCTAAAATCAAATGCATTATATTTGGAAGTTGCAGCTTTAAGTAATCTTTTGCTGTTTTTTTTTTCTAGGGCCCTCCTGAGCCTACCTGTGAAGCTCTGAAGTTCCTGACATCTTGGATTGTGCTTGTCCTGCCTTTAGCTCCACCCCCAGGGATTTTCTGACTCTCCTTCTCTGATGGTCTATGAAAGTGTGTCCCGTTGTGCCCGTGTATGCACGCATGCCCGTCACGCCAGTGCGTGTGACATCATTGCGCCGTTCCGTGCTTGCAGCGTACACGCTGACATCACAAGCACTGGCGTGACGGGCATGCGCGTGTGCATGGGCGCAATTGCATTTTCGTAGACCATTAGAAGAGTAAATGGGAGTGTTGTGCACAGAAATGAAAAAAGGCACGTTGCTTAGGGGTTATTATTGATTCCACTCTCTGACACTTTTTTCTTTACATTGCGAAAATCCGTAGATTCCTTTCTCTTCCGACTACTGCTATGCTTATCCATGCTCTCATCCTATAATGCCTGGGCTATTGTAACCTTCTGCTTTCTGGTCTTCCTGCTTCCCATCTTTCTCCAGTTCAGTCCATACTTAACTTGGCTGCTAGAGATGGACGAACTTTCTTCAGTTCGGTCCGTTTTCGAACTTTCAAACTATATGGAAAGTTCGAAAGTTCAAAAGTTCAAAAACGGACCCATTAAATTCAATGGGAGTCAAATAGTTCGAAAATGTTTAATGAAATACAAATAAAATATTAATGGTAACTTAATGTAAATGGCTGTGGGACCTGGGAAATGGTCTGGGGAACATGTTCAAATATCCATGACATTCTAAAATTTACTTGCGCTATTTTCGAGCTCTCGCGTTCGAACATTCGATGTTCGCACCTAAGTATTATCTACATTTTAGTCGCGGATTCGATGCTCACATATAGGCTTTAATGGACACTTTACTTGCAGATTCGACGTTCGCGCCTAGGTATCATGGACATTTTACTCACAAATTCGATGCTTGCATATAGGCTTTAATGTACACTTTACGTGCAGATTCGATGCTCGCGCCTAGGTATCATGTACATTTTACTCGCGGATTCGATGCTCGCATATAGGTTTTAATGGACACTTGATTCGCGGATTCGATGCTCGTGCCTAGATACCATGAACATTTTACTCGCGGATTAGATGCTCGCGTATAGGCTTTAATGGACACTTTACTTGCAGATTTGATGTTCGCGCCTAGGTATCATGGACATTTTACTCGCGGATTCAATGCTTGCATATAGGCTTTAATGGACACTTTACTTGCGGATTCGATGCTCGCGCCTAGGTATCATGTACATTTTACTTGCGGATTCGATGCTCGCATATAGGTTTTAATGGACACTTTACTCGCGGATTCGATGCTCGCGTATAGGTATAATAGGTATTTTACTCGCATATTCAAACGAACATTCGATATTTATTGAAAGTCCGTAAATATCTAAAATCTAGGTCCGGGATAGTTTGAGAGGTCCAAATTTGTTCGAATTAGAATAGTTCGGCTCGAACTCAGGTTCGAGTTCTAGTCCATCTCTATTGGCTGCACGCATTGTCTCGCTTTCTAACATTCAGGAAATTAAATCTCCTCTATGCCACACATCTATCTGGCTCCCCATTAAACAACGCATTATCTACAAAATCCTCCTCTTAACATTTAAATCCCTTCGCTCTGCTTCTTCTTCCTATGTATGTATGTATGTATATGTTTATTTATATAGGGGACGCAGCGATGTACAATATAGAATACAAAAAGTCATGGACAGTAAATAAATACATAAATAAGTAAGAGCATCATGAAATATACAAGTGCTTGAAACATGTAACATGAGGAAAGAGGTCCCTGCCCCGTAGAGCTTACAATCTAATTAGGTGGGTAACATACAGATACATAGAAAAGGGTGGAAGTGCTAAAGTAATAACTGGTGCAGTGTCAACAGTCCTATGCTGTGCTGTGCTCATGGACCTGCCCTATGATCCGGAGATATTAGCACCAAATACTACTATTTCTCCATGACAAAATGGGCTCCCTTGTGGGGATGGACCCCAAGGCATGCATCCTACAAATACTAGACTATCTAAACCTGGACAAATTTTAAAAAATCTTCTTATGTGAAACTCTAAGATACTTATCGCACAGACCTGGATACAGGCTTTACCCCCCCATCTTAGTGCAGTGGAAATCACAGATCAATAAAACCCTTCCGTATAAGGAACTCATTTGCAAGAATAGGGGGTTTCCCTTGAAATTTGGTTAAATATGGGACAGATGGATATTGTTACGATACACAGATGATATAACCTAAATTCTAACCAATAAGAATACCAACAAGAATACCCCCTCCCCCCAACATCCAGAGCCTAAGGACTCTACAAAGAAAACCACAGTTTGAGCAGCAAAGTTTATCAAGATGTTAAAACATACTCGCCTTTTGAAACAACGGTCATTGAAATACATGTAACATACAATTCTAATATACTGAATGTTGTAATGTTTTATATCTATCAATAAATGTTTCCTCCAATACGAGGGGAGAAAAAAAAATATGACTCAAGGATCATGGGTGGTATAAAGGGTGGTGTTTTCTTACACAGTGTCTTGTGATATCACGAGCACCATCAAGCCACTGGCCTGACCTTTTTTTTTTTTTAGTATAGTATTTGAGGTTGAATAAAGACATACGTCCATCCAGTTCAACCCATCTAGCAATATCCTCATTTCCTGCCTAACTGTTGATCCAGAGGAAGGCAAACCCCCCCCCCCCCCCCACCAAATTTATGAAGGGGGAAAAAATTCCTTCCCGACTCCAAGTGGCAATCGGAAATTTTCCTGGATCAACTCTACTTTATGTATCAATACCAGTAACTTGCAACATTCCTTGTTTGCAGAAACTCATCCAGCTTTTTTTTTAAATTGACCAATGAACCTGCCATAACAACGTCCACTGGAAGACAGTTCCATAGTTTTACCATTCTCACAGTGAAAAACCCTTTCCGAGCTTGAAGCCTAAACCATTTTTCTTCAAGTCTTAAGGGATGTCCTCGTGTCCTTTGACATGTTCTATTGGTGAACAATGTCCCAGAGAGTGGATGGTAGCCCGTAATGGGTTAACATCATATCCCCACGCAAGCGCCTTTTCTCCAGCGTACATAATTGTAACTTTTCCAGTCTCTCTTCATATTCAAGCTCCCCCAATCCCCTTATTAGTTTAGTTGCCCTTCTCTGAACCCTTTCCATTTCAAAGATGTCCTTTTTGTACACAGGATTCCAAAATTGCACTACATATTCCAAATGAGGCCTTACCAATGCTTTGTAAAGAGGGAGAATTACATTTTCCTCCCTTGAATCCATACCTCTCTTTATACAAGACAATACCATGCTGGCTCTGGCTGTTGCCGTCTGGCACTGCTTGCTACCTTTAAGTTTGTTATCCACCAAAACTCCAAGATCCCTTTCCAACCGGGGTTCACTTAACACAGAGCCATTTATAGTATAAGTAGCACAAGGATTTTTAAGTCCAAAATGCATCACCTTACATTTATCAACATTGAATTTCATCTGCCACTTAGCAGCCCAATGTGACAATCTATCTAGATCCCCTTGCACTGATTGCACATCCTCTGAAGTTTTTAATGGTCTACAAAGTTTTGTGTCATCAGCAAACACAGAAACCTTGCTGACAATACCCACTTCCAAATCATTAATAAATAGATTAAATAGAAGCGGCCCCAGCACAGAACCCTGTGGCACCCCACTTAGCACTTTAGTCCATAATGATGAAGCCCCATTAACAACTACTCTCTGCATCCTATTCATTAACCAATTTTCTATCCATGTACAAATGTGACACCCTAGACCAACAGACCTTAGCTTATACATTAGTCGCCTATGGGGGACTGTATCAAAAGCTTTTGCAAAATCCAAGTAAACTACATCTACTGCTATGCCAGAGTCTAAATTTCTACTTACTTCCTCATAAAAGCCCACTTGTATCTTACTGCTGGCACAGAGCATTATCAGCTGCATTATAAGCCCTGCCCCTGAACTATTTCAATATTTTTAACGATAGTCACAATCCAAAAAAAAAAATCCAATTTGGGCAGCAAGGCCAGTAAAAATTTCTCTGATATACTGGCCTGATTGAAATATCTGCTCAGGTGTACCAGCACAAATATTGATTGCCTGTAACTAGCCTTCCATAAATATAAAATATCCCCCTCTGAATGTAATTGGTCAATATAGGTAAGGCACATAGTAGGACAGTTGGGTTGATTAAAACATAACTTTTAATGGGTATACATTAAAATATATCAAAAACAGTTCTCACGACTTGGCTGTAAATTGAGAAGGATATGCCTTGTTTAGGAAGGACAGAGAAAAAAAGAAAGGGGGAGGAGTATGTGTTTATGTTAAAAAAGAACTGATAACTGGCGATATGGATGTTCCTACTAGAAAAGGAGCTCTGTTGGATCTGGTAATATCTAACATCGTGGAGCACATTATAGATATAAAGGTAACTGGAGGCTTAGGGAATAGTGACCATGAAATAGTGGCATTTGGACTAAGGAAAAGTGTGCTGGGTCAACAAAGACTTTTAATTTCGGGAAGGCAAATTTTCCCAGGTTAAAAGCAGCTCTTCAGAATGTCAACTGGGATAATGTATTATCAGGTAAAGGTACTGAACAGAAGTGGACTGTGTTCAAGGGGATTTTAAGCCAGTTCACATCTAAATTTATACCTTTGGGAAATAAATGTAAAAAAAATAAATCCGCGCCCATGTGGCTGAATTCTGATGTAAAGAGGCAAATGCAAAGGAAGAAAAAGGCATTTAAAACCTTTAAGTCAGAGGGAACGGAAAGGGCCTTTAGGGATTATAAATACTGTAAGAAGGAGTGTAAGAAAGCAATCAAACTAGCTAAAATTAATAATGAAGTTAGGATAGCTGAACAAAGCATCACTAAGCCTAAATTTATTTTTTACTGTAAGTATATTAATAGTAAGAAGATGAGGACTGAGAATGTGGCACCATTAATTAATGGGGATAAGTTAGTTACGGAGGATGGCGATAAAGCAAATGTCTTGAATATTTTTTTTCCCTCTGTATATACTATAGATGATCCAAGTACAGATATCATAGAGTATAATAGCAATAATGGTATAAAAGATTTAAGTGCACTTTGGTTAACCGAGGTACAGAAAGAACTAAATAAGGTTAATATTAATAAATCTCCTGGACCGGATAAAATACATCCTCGGGTACTTAGGGAGCTAAATTCAGTTTTATCTAGGCCATTGTTTCTTATTTTTGCAGATTCCCTCATGATTGGAAAACGGCTGATGTTATTCCAATATTCAAAAAGTCGTTCACAGCCGGGTAATTACAGGTCTGTAAGTTTAACTTCAGTTTTGGGGAAGATCCTGGAAAGTTTAATAAGGGAACATGTTCTAGAGTATGTTTCAGGGACTGACATTATAAGTAGTAACCAGCATGGATTTAGGAGGAGTAGATCTTGTCAAACTAACTTGCTTGGCTTTTATGAGGAAGTAAGTATACATTTAGACTCTGGCATAGCAATAGATGTAGTTTACTTGAATTTTGCAAAGGCTTTTGATACAGTCCCCCATAGGCGACTAATGTATAAGCTGAGGTCTGTTGGTCTGGGGAGTCACATTTGTACATGGATAGAAAATTGGTTATTGAATAGGATGCAAAGAGTAGTTGTTAATGGGGCTTCATCATTTTGGACTAAAGTGCTAAGTTGGGTGCCATAGGGTTCTGTGTTGGAGCCGCTTCTATTTAATCTATTTATTAATGATTGGGAAGTGGGTATTGTCAGCAAGGTTTGCTGACGACACAAAACTTTGTCGACCATTAAAAACTTCAGAGGATGTGCAATTGATGCAGGGGGTTTTAGATAGATTGTCACATTAGGCTGCTAAGTGGCAGATGAGATTCAATGTTGATAAATTTAAGGTGATGCATTTTGGACTTAAAAATCCTTGTACTGCTTATATTATAAATGGCTCTGTGTTAAGTGAACCCCTGTTGGAAAGGTATCTTGGAGTTTTGGTGGATAATAAACTTAAAGGAAGCAAGCAGTGCCAGGCAGCAACAGCCAGAGCCAGCATGGTATTTATTGTCTTGTATAAAGAGAGGTATGGATTCAAGGGAGGAAAATGCTATTCTCCCTCTTTACAAAGCATTGGTAAGGCCTTATTTGGAATATGCAGTGTAATTTTGGAATCCTGTGTATAAAAAGGGTTCAGAGAAGGGCAACTAAATTAATAATGGGATTGGGGGAGCTTGAATATGAAGAGAGACGGGAAAAGTTACAATTATGTACGCTGGAGAAAAGGCGCTTGCATGGGGATATGATTACTGTCGCAGGTACCCTTACATTAATGGGCTATACAAAAAAGGTTTAGGCTTCAAGTTCGGAAAGGGTTTTTCACTGTGAGAACGGTAAAGCTATGGAACGGTCTTCCAGTGGACGTTGTTATGGCAGGTTCATTGGTCAGTTTAAAAAAAAAGCTGGAGGAGTTTCTGCAAACAAGGAATGTTGCAAGTTACTGGTATTGGTACATAAAGTAGAGTTGATCCAGGGAAATTTCCGATTGCCACTTGGAGTCAGGAAGGAACTTTTTTTTCCTTCATAAATTTTGTGGGGTTTTTTTTTTGCCTTCCTCTGGATCAACAGTTAGGCAGGAAATGAGGATATTGCTAGATGGGTTGGACTGGATGGACATATGTCTTTATTTAACGTCAAATATTATACTATACTATACTAAAAAGAATACACCTTTAGAATATAAACCCTCCACAGTCAGCCATCAATGAAAGTGAGGAAAAAGGGAAAGAGAAGGAGTAAACAAACCTGTAAAAATCCCTCAACTAGGTAGGAGAAATATCTCCACCTGATTAGCTAGACCTTAGACACTAAAAAGCAGCCCTAGGCACTCAGTGACCTCCTAGTCAAATTCAGAGATAAGTAGCTATCCTAAGTCCCTAGCTCTAAAGTTGCTGACTGTGGTATTCATTAAAAAGAAAGCACTGGTATCCATTAGTAAGCATAGTGCAGTGTGCAGGCATCCGCCATAATAATAATCAGACGAGAAAGATGGCTGCCCGTTTGCCTCATTAAAGTTTCATTGAGCAGAGGGATAGGCAGTGGGCCATCTAACAGTGCAAGAAATATTTAAAAAATATAGCATTCCCCTGACGTTTTCTGCTTCCTTATGGAGCTTAGTCATAGGTCCTAAGGGAGCAAAACTAAAAATGAGTGGAAATTCGCTCCTGCTGCTTTGCAGAATTAAGTGCTGCAGGAATAATCCATTAATCAATATAAAGAGTTTAAATTATAAATAGTATGTAAAAAAAACTTTGGAAGCCCTGAAACATATAGGTTCCAGGTCAGCCCAATATTACAAGTACAAAGCATGGGTAAACCTGTTTTGTATGGATTAAGTGAAAGTAAAGATTTCCCAGAGGGTTTATTTATGTATCCAATCTCACTACTGTTTTATGTTTATTGTCCTTTCCCACAAATCAATTCTGACAAAAAATTGTAACAGTAACAGTACAGAGGCTGGATGCATACATTAACCCTCTGAGAAAGGGATTCAAGGGATTTCAGGTGATGCTTTTATTAGAAGATTTATCAGGTTATGTGTCAGGAATCAGACCGAATATAAAGGCAAGTGATATACCATTAGATTTAGCAAAACCTGGAAAATACACAGAGAATCGTTTTTACCTTTTAATGAGATAGGAAGATTTATATAGAGGCATATATATAGGACTCCATTATGCAGCTATCCCAAGTTTGCTATACACATACAACTTTAGAATAAATCAGTAATTTGCAAGGATTCACTTATACAGATGCCTTGGCTGCTAAAACACTCCGTGATTACTAACGAGTCTGGATGAACCTGACACTGCTATATAAATACCCAAATGATAAATGATATGACCAAAGACCAATGCTGGAGGCCACAGCTTTATTAATTAAATGACAACATAGCTGAAAACCATTGTAGGCCTACGGCTGCCCTAGAGGGGCATCTGGCTCGAAGAACCCATGATTCCATGAGGCTCCGGCCACAAAATTGGCACAATTGTAGGCTTCTGCATGCTTTGCTGCTTACATCACCAGAAATATTGCCTTTAACACCATCCTGTACCAGATAGCAACCCCCCCACTAAAGCTGTGGTACAGAGGAAGACAATGAATAATTAACATGAAAGATAAGATTATATAGTTATTGATTTATTTATTTTTTGGGATTTTGAGAACACAAATTATAACTGGAGACAAAGGATTCGCATGCAGGGAAGTGTGTATACATTTGCATAGCAAGTAGTTGGTACTTAGCAACCTGGGAGGAAGGGAGGAAGAGCTACTAGTTGGTGCCTACAATCCCCACTAGTGCCACATATGGCAGAAGTGCCCATATATATCGCAGGTGCAGGGACCCGGAGAGGACAGGGGGAAAGGGCGAGAGGAGGCGGTCAATCAGAAAAAAAGCAGTGACCTTATAGATCTTCCTATGACCTCTCTATTAGGAATGTGTTGGAGTTTCAACACAAGTTTGGGTCAAAACTTCTGGTTCTGTGCTCCAAATTCTAGCAGTGAATAGAAATAAATGTAACTGTCTAGTTCCATTCCGAGATCAGATTATCCTAAAATTTACCCATAGAAGTCAACGGGAGATAAAAATCTGATTAAATTTAAGGTATAAATCACAATAGTATGTAATTTGTATGCAAATGGCTCAGTGACCTGGGAAATAGTCTGGAAAACATGTACACATAACCAAAATGTATAAAAGAAAAACCTAACTTCTTCATGTGCAACCTATTTTGGAGTTTCTGCATCACATATTCAATTATTTTTTAATATTTGAAATCGGAGGCTTGCATATTCACTATTTCTTCCATATTCAGAATCAATGGTTTACATATTCAGAATTAAGGGGTCATGTATTCGATGGTTATCTAAATCAGCCTGTATGAACCTGACTTAATCCCTTGCGGTGAAAATTGCAGATAGACAGGGAGGTTCAATAAATGTTCTTATCATTAAAAATGGTGCTAATTTTGTTCCAACCAATCAGATCTTATTTAACATTTGAATGCTAACATCTGATTATTAGCACTATTTTAAACAATATTTACTTTTACTGAATCTCCTTGATAATTTTGATGCAGAACTGCCAAAATTTGGACAGTCAAAACATAGTTTCACCATTGAAATTTTTTAGTTTCGTCACAGCATTTTGGTTTCAAAGGACAACGTTATGAACTGAAACTAAACCCTAATCTATTGAACTGCTGGCAGAATAAAATCTGGTGGGTTTATTCATATAAATATTCTTTATAAAGTGGAAGCCTAAAGATGACCCCAATGTAATTTTCGGAAATTTCGAAAATTAAACTTACCCATAGAAGTCTATGGGGAAAAAAAAATTGAAAGTTCTGTCCATTTTGAGGGACAAATAGTAATAGTAGGCTACTGTAAATGACACAAAGACCTGGGGAATGGTCTGGGGAACCTGTAAATATAACCAAAACTTATTTTAAAACTATCTTTCCTCATGATCGGGCTGTTTTCGAGCTTCGGCATTCTGTTTTCGAGAGTTAAGGAAATCGATCATTACTTTCGAGGATTTGATTTTTGATCATCATCTACTTTCGATTTTTCGATAATCATCTACTTTCGATTTTTGATAATTGTCTACTTTCGATTTTCAATAAAAATTGAAAATTCTAAATGAAATCCGGGAGTTCCCGAAAAATCCGAAAGAAGTTAGGACTTCAGATTCGATTCAAACTGCGTTCTATTCGTACCTACATTACATCTCTATTCCTTAGCCAGTTGAATCCATCATCTGTGTTGTGACTAGTTTATATTCCTATTATTGGGTGTGTATGCTCAGTTTTAATGTGCAAAAAACATATTTTCCAAAATAATTACTTTCTAACATTTGTCTCCTTATATGTAGTTAAATTAGCTTCAAGCTACCCTTAATTTTTAGCTTTACAAATACTATAAATTATTTAGAACTTCTTCTGCTGGGAAAATACTAAACTTTAAATTAATGTCAAGCTCCTGATTTCTTCCCTTAAAATTCTAAATCTGTTTTACAGTATTAAAGCTTTTTAACAAGCAATATAGCCTCCCAAAGTTTCCTGTACTGCTCATTATTAAAAAAAAAACTAATTAAAGTGTACCAGGCACAGCACATGCCTGTAGGTCTTTAACAAATCTTATAATGCTAAAATAATATCAGTGTCTAAGAAAAACTTTATATTTATGTGTGTGTATATATGCTCATTTAACAGTAAGGTATCTGTGAATTTATTTAGCAGAAAAAAATCTTAAGGTTCTAATTTTCTTTTCAATGGAATTGTCCCAGTTTGAACTAAGGAGTATTCATTATAACTCTTTTCTTCTTATTGGCACTGCCTACTAACACTTCTCTACAAAAACTTTTCATGCTTACTTACACATGGGTGGTGCAGTTTACAAATGTGTGGCACTGCAAAGCTTGTTGAAACAGGAAAGCAAGACAGTCTCACTCCTTCATGACATCACCATTCATTACTTCTCCTTCCTGCTTCTCCAATCATGCACCTTCCACGTCCAAGTACTGCTTGGTCTCACCATGCACCAAAGATTTCCTTTGTTAAACACCTCTCAGTTCTGCTTGATCTAAGTGTGTTGCTGCTAGTAATCATAAGCAGAATTGATTTAGTCAGGATTGTACCATGTGCTGTCCTGATAAAGCAAAAACAAAAGCCTTCAAGAGATCTTCTATCCACATATAGGGCTTGATCATAAATGTAAGACCGCCCACACTACCTGATGTATTATTGGATTAGTGCACATTTTATACTTATTTTCTGTGGGAGCGCCATATTCAAACATATTTGGAAATATCACTGCACAACCTATTTAATATAGTCTATGCTAATTTTGTGCTACCTTGGGCATACTCAGTTTTGCCTGCAAACTGTTAAATTATGTGTCAAAGAAGTTCACTGCAAGACGTCAAACCAACTGTGCGCTGGAAAAAGCAGGGACTACAAAGGTCCGTATCATGTATTACGTGGATCCCTATATGTTGGCCATTTTGGCGATTGGCCGAATGAGAGATGTTTAGGAAATTTTCAAGAAGATTGCACTTTTTCAGCATTACTAAGTCAAGGTAACTCCAGTATGTAAGTTCCTAACATCTCTGGGCTGGTTCCCAACTGGGCAGTCAATCAGGCCAAAAAAACCAGCTGAATCCATTTCATTATATTTTTACCAAGCGCATGATAGGCCTCTAGATCAGTCACAGATATAGGTGGTAACATTTTCATTTTTTTTTATTTAAAGACTTTATCTGTCCAAACAAATATATTAACAATGAAGCTATGAATTGTTTATCAAGGCAATAAAATATTTTCCTTTTTCAATATCTGATTTATGAAGTGCAGATTCTGTATATTTCGTTTATTTTAATTTGCCATACTGTACCTAAAATTGTGCCAGTGATTATTATAATTTTATGAACACTTATTTAAACTCAGTTTTGCTATTTGCAATACTCAGAGCACTGTCAGTTCCCTTTTTCCAAAGAATAAAAATGGTTCATGACCCACGCCTAAGAAATAAATAACTAGCACGTTTCTTTACTATTTCTCTATCCTGTAACATATCCTAACTCAACAAAAAATAAACAGCACCAAAATCCTTTCTTTTCTCCATAAACTAAAAAAAGGAAACAAATTAGTTTCAGATGCTACAAACTCATATTTACAGTTCGTGTTGGGTACAAATAGTTTTAAGACACTCAATCTCATTTTGTTGATAGGGTCTCTATGCTGGAGCAGAGCTGTTTAGATTTAATCTTCCCAGTTCTATTTTTTTTCCTGGTATGAAGAAACACATTTGGTATTCCGTAGTCTCTGGAGACCATTAATCTATAAAAATGTTCTTGGCCTCATGTAACCTTCCAACCTATGACAATAATTATGATGGCTGGCACATTCTTCTGCTACCTTTAAAACGGTAATAAAATAATAGAATTAAAGCTTCTACCTTATCTGTTAATGCAGCACTTATTTTCATGCTGAGTGAACTATGTTCATTTCTTAGGAAACAGCTTTTTTATGAATCATTAAAACTATAAATTAGGCATCATTTACCAGAAAATTGTATTATGAGAACAATGTATTTTATTTGTTTACATTACCTGTCTTCCAGGGATAATTATAACAGGGTACAGTAGCATATTGTTAAATATAGTTTTCAATCCAACAACTCAACCAGTTAACTAAAGGAATTACAATAATACTGCAAGTTTTTTTTCTAAAAGATTCCACAAAGCCAAATGAGATGCACACTATAAAAGAACCAAATATCTGTTAGATTATAAAATAATAAAATATTGAACATATGTGATTGCACATTAACTAGCAATGTATTTTCCATCAAACAAGCATCTCGAAAAGGTAAAAGGTTAAGAGTCTTAAGTGTCAAAAAGCCTATATAGAGAGATACCTAGAACATGAAAGCTTTCAGGCTTATGTTTTTCTCTTTATGTAGTTTTTAAAATAAGGATTTTGGTGATATTTCATTATGAGTTATGAGAGATTAAAGTAAGTCCTCCCAGCCACAGATTGTAACTATATTTAATTTTATGTGTGTGTGTGGGTGTGTGTGTGTGGTGTGTGTGTGCATGTGTGTGTGTGGGTGTGTGTAAATTTAGTAATTTAGATATTATATGGCAGCACTCATGGGTCTTTATTTAAAAAAAAAAAAATTTATTTAGTACATTAAAAAGATGCATTCTACGTTTTTCAGCACCCACATCGTTCATAATTAAAAGTTAGATTAAAAACAATGTTAACAATGCAAGACTATTGTACATCCGGTAATGTAATTAGCATATAAATGAACATGAAATTATGATTGAAACTATTTTTATGCTCCCTTTTTTGTAAACCCCAGTTGATCTACTCAAATATATTACAATGTAACTAATAGTTAAACATTAAGCCCTTCCAAACCGTGGTATCCTTATAGGAAACAGTGTAGCAGCCAAGTCCCTGAACTTGGTAATCACAGAGACTATATCAGTAGCCCCCAAGACCTGTCTAATTGAGGCATGGTGGTTTGCCATGCATTCTTTGAATGCTGTTTTTTTCCCCTAATACAAGAGGCATTCTATAGAGTAGATAATAAACTTACTGCCACATGAGAACCGTTGTTTATTGGCATCCTATTTTCCATTATGTGGGTGTGCAAAGTCTATGCCCACCAACATAGAATTACAAGTCACACAATATGGACAATGATAGCAACCTGTTTCGGCAGGACCCCACATTTTTGTAGCATCATTCATATTCAATTTAGATATGTCTGTGCATACTAACCCGTTGGCAAGGTTTTGAGCCCTTCTTTGTGTATGCCGGAATCTAGTGCATTTAAAAAAGGAGTTTGTCCCTCCTGATCATGTCCTAATGTCTTTGGGTGCTGTCCCAAATAATACCACTATACGGAGAAAACGTAGTGCAGAAATTTATGACATCAATTTTACTCCTTCTGTTTTCCCTAGGGATTTACAGCTGTTTTGAAAATTATTCCTAGCTTTTTGTAATTGTTTCTGAAGTAGACTAGGGTGATATCCTCTGGAGCCTAATCTATCACACATTTCTTCAAGTTCAACTTCTGCAATTTGCATATTGGTGTTATTTCGTAACACAAGAAGAAATTGGCTATATATTAAAACATGCTTAGTACTTGTAGGATGGCAACTCGTGCAACATAATATAGAATTCCTGTCCGTATCTTTTCTAAATAGGGTAGTACCTAAACAATTTCCATTTTCAAGATACGAATATCCAGGAAGGCTATACTTTCATAACTACAGGACAATGTAAGTTTCACTGGAGTAGGAAGATCATTACGTTCCTGGTTAAAGGATTCTGCTTCCTGACTTGTGCCCTTCCATAAAAATACCATGTCATCTATATAATGCATGTGCAGTAAAATAGACTTTTGCATAAATGTGTAGATGTACTGTTGTTCAAACCATTTCATATAGATGTTAGCTACAGCTGGGGCCACATTGGACCCCACGGCAATACCTGTTTTTTAGATAAAGTACTCCTTATCAAATTGGAAATAGTTGTTTTTTAAAATGAAAAACAACAGATCCAATAGCCTATTGGAGGCTCCTGGTGTTCAGAACCCAAATGCGCCTCTCGGCATGTCTCAATACTTTGTTTCTGTGGGATAATTGTACACAGATTTTTTACATCACATCATTAGTAGGCCCTGTTGCATAGGATATGTTACCTTATTTAAAATTTCTATCAGGTGCTGACTATCATGTAAATATGATGGCATTGCTTTCACTAGTGGCTGTAGATGACTATCCAGATATTGTGAGATAGGCTTAAATAAAGAGCCATGTGAGGATACAATAGGTCTTCCTGGGGGAGCACTAAGGCTCTTATGAATCTTCGGTAGTGTATATACTAGGGGACACCTGACCGTGAGAATTTAGTGGTAAGGAAGGCATATACAGGGATATTCAATAAAAGCTCTTATCGTTTAAAATGGTGCTATTTTTGCCCAAACCAATCAGATGATAGCTTTCAAATGTTAAATAAGATCTGATTGGTTGGGGAAAAATGATCACCATTTTAAACAAGAACTTTTATTGAATAACCCTGATAGTTTTTCTGTGATCCCACCATTATTTTTTGCTACCATTAGCTTCATGTCAAGTTGAACCTTGAACTTACTGGTTGGATTCCCATCACATTTACTGTATATTACTGTATAATATACTTTTGTATCATTTACTGTAATTGGGAATGTAACAATATTGATCATGGCTGTATTGTAGCTGAAACGCGTTGATTGTATGATTGTAACTAACTAATCTTTCTTTTTTGATACTTTGTAACAAGTCCTGTGAGTGCTTTGATTTTTCTGGATAGCTTTGTATTTCTTTCGGGTACCCAGCCAGATCATTTTTGGTTTTGTGGAGTGCAATCGAATTGACTAGGACCTTTATCAAGCCAACCATGTACAATCACAAAATTAATACCTAAATACCTCCCTCATGAACCAGAACCGCATACCAATTGCCAGTTTTTTCATAAAGTGTCAAGGGCTTAAAAACTATACGTGTTAGCATTTCATCTAGTCCAACCTCATTAAACCTATTTAGCAGTTGAGCCATAGGAATGCAAATAAATAAATAAAAATAAAACAGATGAATAGGGGGATGCCAATTCCTGCCTGACTCCAAATGGAAAGTATCACTGGATCAACCAGAACTACATTATATGTATTAATGCTAGTAATTCCCAACCATGGAGATCCAATAAAAGTTATCATTAAAAAATACAGCATTATACTGCCCATACATTAGGCAGACATTAGATAGATTAGACTATTTATTAGATAGATTATTTATTTATGTAGTGTCAGCTACAAAACTGCAGGGCCCCAGGTCCCACTGCAGTATTGGTGGCAGGCTCTTGACCCCCCTCCCCAGCACACTGTGGTCAGCTGTTTTTAAACAGCTGATCACATGTATGCAGTAAAAATACACATGATCAGATGTTTAAAAGACTGGTACCAGAAGTTTTAAACAGCTGATCACATGTATCTTTACAGAATATGCATGATCATCTGGACCCAGATGCTTTCTACAGAAATTAACATAGTGAAGAACAGCTTTTAAAGCAGTTTTCTTTTATGATTACATTTAAAAATGATGTTTTATTTCAAACGTTTTCTCTTTAAAATGTATGTTTGAACAAACAACTATGGAGTTTTGGGCAAAGATATGTCTGATTTTTCAAAGAAGAAGCTCAACAAAGCAAACAAAATATGAGCAACTTTAATTAGTTTAGACATTGTCCAGATCTGTGGGGTGCCTTAAATGGTCAGAAAGATCTTAATTACATGTTATCAGTTAATAAAAACATGACAGGAGATATATGCAGAGCCTCAATAGCTTCACATAAATCTCTGTGTAAAAATTCAATATGCGCTTTGCCCATGTGGGTAAGTATTGGAAAGATTCATTCACAGCGCGACTGTAAACAACAACTATTAGCTGGTGTTAAAAAGTTGCACTGTTATATTGAATCAGGTGCATTGATTGTGTGAGTGTTTATATACCTGCACAGCAGGTGCACTACTTGTATTAATACATATACTGTAGTTCTGGTTGTTACAGGATACTATATAATATTGAGAATTACTGGTATTAATACATATACTGTAGTTCTGGTTGATACAGGGATACTATATAATATTGAGAATTACTGGTATTAATACATATACTGTAGATCTGGTTGGTACAATGATACTATATAATATTGAGAATTACTTGTATTAATACATATACTGTAGTTATGGTTGGTACGGGGATACTATATAATATTGAGAATTACTGGTATTAATACATATACTGTAGTTCTTGTTTTTACAGGATACTATATAATATTGAGAATTACTCATATTAATACATATACCGTATATACTCAAGTATAAACTGTCCCGAGTATAAACCGAGGTACCTAGTTTTACCTAAAAAAGGGAAAAAAATAGAGTATAAACCGAGGGTGTAACCCCTACTAGTATATTGCCACTTAAGATGTTTGGAAACTACAACTCCCAGCATGCTTTATTGCTGGGAGTTGTAGTTTTCAAACATCTTAAGTGGCAAATACTTGCAAATAGGGGTAAATCCCCCTTTATTTGTGCATACAGTATGCACAAATAAAGAAGGTTTAACTCTTATTTCTAAGTATTGGCTCAACTCATTTCACATTCTTAGGGTCTCAGTCTCCCCTGGTGTGGGGAGCTTGTAAACTATTATCTGCTGAGGATCACTAACAGCTTATTCTGTGCTTCCCTCGTGTCCCTGTGGTATTCTCCTACCTTGTCCGGCGGCCGCTCGCTCCTCGCTTCACATCCTCTGCGCTTCAGGATGATGTCACTACTCGGCGCCGCAAAGTGAGAGGCGCCGGGTAGTGATGTCATCCGGAAGCACACTGAAGATGCGGATCGTGCGGCTGCCGGACAAGGTAGGAGAAAGATTGACTCGAGTATAAACCGAGGTAAGATTTTCAGGCTTTTTTTAAAGCCTGAAAACCTCGGTTTATACTCGAGTATATACAATAATGTAGTTCTGGTTGGTACAGGGATACTATATAATATTGGGAATTACTGGTATTAATACAAATACTGTAGATCTGGTTGGTACAATCATACTATATAATATTGAGAATTACTTGTATTAATACATATACTGTAGTTATGGTTGGTACGGGGATACTATAAAATATATTAATACATATACTGTAGTTCTGGTTGTCACAGGATACTATATAATATTGAGAATTACTGATATTAATACATATACTGTAGTTCTGGTTGATACAGGGATACTATATAATATTGAGAATTACTGGTATTAATGCATATACCGTAGTTCTGGTTGCTTCTTTCGGGTACCCAGCCAGATCATTTTTGGTTTTGAGGAGTTCAATCGAATTGACTAGGACCTTTATCATGAACCAGAACCGCCTACCAATTACCAGTTTTTTCATAAAGTGTCAAGTGCTTAAAAACTATATGTGTTAGCTTTTCATCTAGTCCAACCTCATTAACCCTATCTAGCAGTTGATACTATAATATTGAGAATTACTGGTACTAATACATATACTGTAGTTCTGGTCGGTACGGAGATACTATATAATATTGAGAATTACTGGTATTATTACATATTCTGTAGTTCTGGTTGGTACAGGGATACTATATATTATTGAGAATTACTGGTATTAATACATATACTGTAGTTCTGGTTGTTACAGGATACTTTAGAATGTTGAGAATTACTGGTATTAATACATATACTGTAGTTTTGTTTGGTACGGGGATACTATATAATATTGAGAATTACTAGTATTAATACATATACTGTAGTTCTGGTTGGTACGGGGATACTATATAATATTGAGAATTACTGGTATTAATACATATACTGTAGTTCTGGTTGTTACAGGATACTATATAATATTGAGAACTACTGGTATTAATAAATATACTGTAGTTCTGGTTGGTACAGGATACTATATAATATTGAGAATTACTGGTATTAATACATATACTGTAGTTCTGGTTGGTACGGGGATACTCTAGACTATTGAGAATTACTGGTATTAATACAAATACTGTAGTTCTGGTTGTTACAAGATACTATAGATTATTGAGAATTACTGGTATCAATACAAATACTGTAGTTCTAATTGTTACAGGATACTATAGAATATTGATAATTACTTGTATTAATACATATACTGTAGTTATGGTTGGTACGGGGATACTATAAAATATTGAGAATTACTGGTATTAATACATATACTGTAGTTATGGTTGGTACGGGGATACTATAAAATATTGAGAATTACTGGTATTAATACATATACTGTAGTTCTGGTTGTTACAGGATACTATATAATATTGAGAATTACTGATATTAATACATTTACTACAGTTCTGGTTGATACACGGATACCAAATAATATTGAGAATTACTGGTATTAATACATATACCGTAGTTCTGGTTGGTACAGGGATACTATATAATATTGAGAATTACTGATATTAATACATTTACTGCAGTTCTGGTTGTTACAGGATACTATATAATATTGAGAATTACTGGTATTAATACATATACTGTAGTTCTGGTTGGTACAGGGATACTATATAATATTGAGAATTACTGGTATTAATACATATACTGTAGTTCTGGTTGGTACAGGGATACTATATAAGTCCTATGAGTGCTTTGATTTTTCTGGATAGCTTTGTATTTCTTTCGGGTACCCAGCCAGATCATTTTTGGTTTTGTGGAGTGCAATCAAATTGACTAGGACCTTTATCAAGCCAACCATGTGCAATCAGAAAATTAACATCTAAACCTAAATACCTTCCTCATGAACCAGAACCGCCTATTAATTACCATTTTTTTCATAAAGTGTTAAGTGCTTAAAAACTATACGTGCTAGCTTTTCATCTAGTCCAGCCTCATTAACCCTATCTAGCAGTTGATACTATAAAATTGAGAATTACTGGTATTAATACATATACTGTAGTTCTGGTTGTTACAGGATACTATATAATATTGAGAATTACTGGTATTAATACATATACTGTAGTTCTGGTTGGTACGGGGATACTCTAGACTATTGAGAATTACTGGTATTAATACAAATACTGTAGTTCTGGTTGGTACGGGGATACTATATAATATTGAGAATTACTAGTATTAATACATATACTGTAGTTCTGGTTGATCCAGGGATACATTCTGAATGCCATTTGGAGTCAGGAAGGAATGTTTTTTCCCCGTTTTTAGCTGTTGTTTTTTTTTTGCCTTCCTCTGGATTAAATGATAGGTAGGGTTCAAAAGGAGGGTGTAAAAGTAATAAGAGTTTGAAATTCAAAATTGCAGAAACTTCTGTATCTGAAATGTGTTAATTTAAGATCTTGTAAGACACTGATAAATATATTTAAAGAATACCATGCATATATCAGACTGTCTCATTAATAAGTTATGTAATTAAATACTGGATGGTTTAAAATAATAACTTTCCAGCTAGGCCAGTGGTTCCATCAGTAGTCTGCATGCTTGATACCACATTAGTAGAATTAATTACAATGAGCTTCATAAAGATCTATAAAAGGGAACTGCACAGACTATTGCTTTTATGTATTTCTATTCATGTAAAATATAAGAATGTTTTAATATTCTAAAAGGCATCAGTTCAAAAAGAAATATGCAAAGTAAGAAATAGAAACTCTTTGATACGTGAGCTGCTTGTACCTTTATTATATTTTACTTCATTAAAAAAAGTAAGTAAAATTATAACGTGTATAAATTGTTCATTTCTAGAGCTGACAGTACAAAGCATATGGTGTGCAAACCGTACCAGCATTTTACTAAAACTCCATTCCACACCTATACCTTCCTATACAATGTAATGTTACATTTACACATACACATATATGATTATAAATACCTTAACTTAGAACAAAATAAGGCGGACATGTAGTGTACTGATTGCTGCCTTTTTTCCTGTTAAATATTTTACTCTACAGCTAAGTTTTCTTTTAAATGATAAGCAAGTGTAAAAGACCCTTTGTATTGTTTGTCAAGTTTCCCTATGGGAACACACCATACAATATTTTCGGCCGACCATGTATTACCTTGTATTGGCCGGTTGGCCGACAGGATTGGCCCTTTATCGGAATTGTATGTACCCAGCTTTAGTGTCAAAGGAAGGTCTAGTATAAATCAGAAATTTATGGGTTTGGGTGGTTTTGAGGAATTGATTAATTGATTTGGCCTGATTAATTTTACATGACATTTAGATTAGAAACATAGTGGCACATAAAGTTTAGATCTTTGTTGAGTCCAGAGCTCCAATTTTTTTTCTAAGTTTAAATTCCCATTCTAACCTCTCCTTTTGGGATCTAAAATTTCTCATGAGCACCGTGACTTTTAGGTCTATCAGGTTGTGTCATTGGCCTTAGAAATGGGCATCCACAGGGGCATCTCTTGTTATTGATTGTGAATCTACTGTATGTGAGTTCATCCTTTTCCTCAGGGTCTGTACTGTCTCTTGTACATAGTCCTAAGGGGCACCTAGAATATAAAATCAAGTATACCACATTTGATGATTTGCAAGAAAAAGTTCCCTTTATTTCAAAACAATGTTGAGAACCTGGCATTGGTATCCTGTCTCCAGTGTGGATATGTATGGATATGTAACAACCAGTGGGATACGGGCCTCCTTTTGGATTTGTTGGTAATGTAGCAGATTGGTTCTAGGGATGCTGGTTGCTTTCTTGATTTGAGTTTCTGTATTTGACCGACTGTATCCCTGTTTTGTAGTCCTTTTTAAGTTGTTCCATGTGCATATTTCTGTCTGTAGAATCAGAGCAAATCCTGTTATATCTTATGCCCTGACTGTTGGTAATAGAGTACTTTATGTGTTTATGGTGAAAATTGTCATTACTGAAGTGTGTGGGTCTGTCTACAGGTTTGCGATAGATGGAAGTTTTCAATGTGTTTCCTTTAATCTTTATTATGGTGTCCAGAAAGCTTATTTTGGTAGGTGAATGGTTCATTTTATGTTAAATGGTGGGGGGAAAATCATTGTATCTTTTTTGGAACTGCGGTAGGTCCTCTTTACTTCCAGTCCAGATGATCAGAAACAATATATGTCTGTCTATGATTGAACATACAAGGATTGTGGAAGCACTCCAATTAGGCTAATTTACAACTACATTTAGCGGAAGTGCTACTGATTTGGTCAAACATTTATACAAACATAGAAAAGATAATCAATGCACATTCCTAGGCCCCATACAATATCATATTATCTGCACACTGGCATACTTTATAAATAAAGGGGTTTTAGTATACATTACTGTAACCACATGAATGAAAAGCCTTCCAACCATGTCAAGGTAACCCCAGTCTGGAAGGTCCTAACTTCTAACATTTTACTTTAATTACCATTAGCAAACTTTTGCATTTCTCATAGTTTTGCACTGGATCTATCTAGCTGGGTTTCTCACTTCCCCCCAGCCCTTTGGCTTTTTAAAATGAGGGAAGAGGCCATGGTTTATGGTTGAACCATGACCGTCATATGCTTTTATGGACAAATCTATCTTACAATAATTTTTTAAAACATTTGTGTACAGTATTTCACAATTCTCCGTATTCAATAATGTCCTTATTCTGCATTGATCTGTTTATGGTATTTCATTATTAAAATGCTATTCTTAATTACAATATCAATATCATACATGTTTAATTTATGTTGGCCTCTACTATTTGTTTGTCTAGCTAACTAATCCGTAACAGCATATCATTCTATCTAGCAAAGTAATTAATCTTTCATGTCTTTTAAAAGCAATCTCTTTTCCTTCACACATTTCTTTGCTTTTCAAGTAAAAAAAAACAAAAGTGACCAATTAAGTAATTAGGAAAAAAAGAAAATAAAAATGTCATAAATAGGTGTGAGGATTTGAACCTGAAACATGGGCTTTGTGTTTAGAAACTTTATTTAAAATTAGCTGTTTTTTTGTATTGTTCCTGGTAAGCTGTCTGCAATGTTTTCTGGTTAGAAAATAAACTGTATAAAACAGTTTTCAATGATATCAGATATCAATACTGGTGTGGAGACATCTGTTTAAAAATATGTGCATGGAGACAGTGAAGAGTGGGGTCAGGGGTGATTGCCGATAGTAGCATGTGCTCACTACAGATGTAATGTGGGTTCGAATCGAACCAAGTTTCAAATCAAATCTGAGGGTTTCAAAGTCCAGATGAATCTTTCGGAACCCCCTGATTTCAAGGTACCTGGATTTTCTTAATTTTCAATTTTTAGCGAAATTTCGATAATCATCAAAATTGAAAATAGACGATTATCGAAACCGGGAAATGAAAGTAATGATCGATTTCGGTAACCCTCGAAAGTAATGATCAATTTCGGTAACCCCCGAAAGCAAGAAACGATTTCGGTAACCCTCGAATTTGTAATATTGGTAACCCTAGATTTCGGTGAATCTCGAAAATAGAATGTGGAAACTCGAAAACAGCCCGATCGTGAAAGATAGTTGTCCCCAGACAATTCCCTACAATTACTTTTTGGCCCTCAAAATGGACAGGAACTTTCACATTTTTTTCTCTCATAGACTTCTATGGACTCTCATAGACTTCAAATATTTGAATTTCAAAATGTTCGAAAATTTGAAAACGGAACATAACTCAACAGTTACGAACATCTCTAATGCTCACAATGCGCTTATTAGACTACATAGGTTGTATCGTCAACAATGCAGAAGCCTTCTTAGCAACAGAATTTTACAACTTTGTAGGTGTTTTGGGAAGAAAAGCTTCAACATTAGGATTAAAACAATATAATTGTAGGGCAGTTGCAATATTATGTCTAAATGAAATACTTATGGTGGTTCTTATTCATAAAGGTCATGGTATATTTTTGGAAATCAGGTAGATCAATTGCACTTGAAATTTAGTTCTTAAGGACATTTCACTGTAAAAGGCAGTTGTTTGACTAGTGAAACGTCATCAAGAACTAAAATTCAAGTCCAGTTGATCTAAATGTATATGTCTAAATGGTACATATTTAAAACAGTACATTATAGCATACAACATTTGCTGCTGAGAAGTTTTCAATATTTAGAAAAGGCAGCTGATTAACATGGATCACCAATTAGGCATATATAGATATATAAAGACACAAAGGCAATGCTAGCATCAAAGACAAACACAAGTTGTCTATTGCAGGTGCCTAGTTGATCTGAAAAGAGGGTATTTCTAATTAGATAAAATAATAAACATCTCTAAAATAACATTTACAGATTTTTATATTACTGCTTGCTAGTGTTTAATTGCTAAAATGGGCAGGCCTGTAGCTTTGGGATATGTAGCTAAATTGGTAAATGTTAAATATATAGTTCTCCATTATTGATGTTCAAATAGATAGGCATGTTGAAAATATAATACGTTTTTCCCCCCAAAACTGTACGGTTTGGTACTTGTTAAAAACCAAGTAAAATTCAGGACTTAAGAGAAAGCACAGAAAGCCTGAAAAATATAATCCAAAGAAAAGGGCTAGCATAGAATATTACCATTTCAGTAAAAATTTAGAAAAGTCTGAGAAATTTAACCTGCAACATCATTTACTCTTTTTTGCTAAAGGCAAAGCTTTTACCCCTATCCCAAGCAGATATACTATATGAAACACTAGTACATGTAGGAATTTTATATTTTGCTAGGAACATAATGTAAACAAAAAACCTGGGGGTTTGAACCTGTGGCCTTTTGGAATGTGTTTAGAATCTTTTGCTAGGAACAGAATAATAATCAAATTTTTTTAGTAAAACTAGCTGAATATATAATATACAGGAAAGCGGTGTGTAATTCACACTGACTGGTGAATAAACTGCAGGGTAGGTAACTAGCAGCTTTCAAAGTCTCATTAAGAACTGACATATTGGTGTTGAGTCATCTCTATAGAAAATACCCTGTGTATAGAGACAGTGATTATTAAGGGCAGGGGGCATAGCTATTTGATAACTACATGGGCTGTAGGTTGTACTGGCAACAACATGGAAGCCTTCTTAGTTACAGAATCTATTACTTACATGTAATAAATGCAACTTACTAAAGTAGAATCTTAAAATGCTTTCACATTAGGATTTTTAAAAATTACATTTAGCTCTCCTCGAAAGAAAATAACCAGCTACGACACTGCAGCCTGGATTTACTGTGCTATTGGCTATTTTCAGAAATGGTATTTTCAAGATACCATTTCTGATATTTTACATTCTTAAGTATGATCATTTAGTTTAATAGAAAACATTTATTGTATAAAACTTCTATTAACAAAAATTAGGTATTTACTGTAAATAGACATTTATATGAACAACTGCCCTTAAAGGGCAAAAAAGAGCAGTCAAACAGAGAATTTTCCATTTGTATATCTACCTGGATATTGCAATCCATTTGTGAAATACAGTATTCTAAAGTTAAGAAAACAAAGCACTATGGGTAATAAGTTACTGCTGCCCAGCCTTACCCATGAGATATTTAGCTATAAATATTGATATTCCATACACATTTCTGATTTTAATTTAATTACAATAATTTTAGTGATATTAAGGGAAACATAATTAAATAGCTGCATTTTTTTTGAGTATGGGAAGAGATGCAGAAACAACTTTAGAATTTTTCTTTCTGTAAACACAGCTTAAAGTTGTTGATATTACCAAATCTCCCTAAAACCGAAGCACAGCAATATCATAAGTAGGGATGGCCGGTTCGCGGATCCGAACCCGGATCCGCCGCGGATTTATCCTGTTCGTGAACGGCGGATTTTTCCGGATTTTCCGCCTTTCCAACTTCCGTTTCGCGGATTTTTAGTATTTTCGAAAATTTTAGAAATAGGATAAAACATGTAATTTCGAAAATTTTCAAAAATACAAGGATTTCTCTTATTTCCATAAATACTTATTTTCGAAAATTTTCGAAATTACGAGGATTACTCATATTTTCGAAAATACATATTTTCGAAAATACTAGTTTTCTCGTATTTTAGGATAGCTGAAGAAAGCATCACTAAGCCTAAACATTTTTATAAGTATATTTATAGTAAGAAGATGAGGACTGAGAATGTGGCACCATTAATTAATGGGGATAAGTTAGTTACGGAGGATGGCGATAAAGCAAATGTCTTGAATAATTTTTTTTCTTCTGTGTACACTATAGAAGATCCAAGTACAGATATCATAGAGTATAGTAGCAATAAAGGTATACAAGATTCAAGTTCACTTTGGTTAACCGAGGATATGGTACAGAAAGAACTAAATAAGGTTAATATTAGTAAATCTCCTGGACCGGATAAAATACATCCTCGGGTACTTAGGGAGCTAAGTTCAGTTTTATCTAGGCCATTGTTTCTTACTTTTGGAAGTGCTGATTCCCTCATGTCCGGTGGTGTGCCTCTGGATTGGAAAAAGGCTGATGTTATTCCAATATTCAAAAAGGGTAGTCGTTCACAGCCGGGTAATTACAGGCCTGTAAGTTTAACTTCAGTGGTGGGGAAGATCCTGGAAAGTTTAATAAGGGATCATGTTCTACAGTATGTTTCAAGGACTGCCAAGTATTAAACTTTTAGACTTTTTTGGAAGTGCTGATTCCCTCATGTCCGGTGGTGTGCCTCTGGATTGGAAAAAGGCATACCCTAACCTCGCACTTTGAATTGATTTTTCACGTGTAACACATACATGTTTTCATACATGTTTTCTTTTCACTCGTATTCAAAAAAATGAAGTTAGCAATCGACAGATTTTTACTTTACAGCGTTTACAATGCCAAGTATTAAACTTTTAGACTTTTTGAAGTGCTGATTCCCTCATGTCCGGTGGTGTGCCTCTGGATTGGAAAAAGGCTGATGTTATTCCAATATTCAAAAAGGGTCGTTCACAGCCGGTAATTACAGGCCTGTAAGTTTAACTTCAGTGGTGGGGAAGATCCTGGAAAGTTTAATAAGGGATCATGTTCTAGAGTATGTTTCAAGGACTGACATTATAAGTAGTAACCAGCATGGATTTAGGAGGAATAGATCTTGTCAACTAACTTGCTTGGCTTTTATGAGGAAGTAAGTAGAAATTTAGACTCGGGTATAGCAGTAGATGTAGTTTACTTGGATTTTGCAAAGGCTTTTGATACAGTCCCCCATAGGCGACTATGAATAAGCTAAGGTCTGTTGGTCTGGGGAGTCACTTTGTACATGGATAGAAAATTGGTTAAGAATAGGATGCAGAGAGTAGTTGTTAATGGGGCTTCATCATTAGGACTAAAGTGCTAAGTGGGGTGCCACAGGGTTCTGTGTTGGGGCCGCTTCTATTTAATCTATTTATTAATGATTTTAAAGTGGGTATTGTCAGCAAGGTTTCTGTGTTTGCTGAGACACAAAACTTTGTTCGACCATTAAACTTCAGAGGATGTGCAATCGTTGCAAGGGGATCTAGATAGATTATCACATTGGGCTGCTAAGTGGCAGATGAAATTCAATGTTGAAAAATGTAAGGTGATGCATTTTGGACTTAAAAATACTTGTGCTACTTATACTATAAATGGCTCTGTGTTAAGTGAATCCCTTTTGGAAAGGGATCTTGGAGTTTGGTGGATAACAAACTTAAAGGTAGCAAGCGTGCCAGGCCGCAACAGCCAGAGCCAGATGGTATTGTCTTGTATAGCGAGGTATGGATTCCAGGAGGAAAATGTATTCTCCCTCTTTTTCAAAGCATTGGTAAGGCCTCATTTGGAATATGCAGTGCAATTTTGGAATCCTGTGTACAAAAAGGACATCTTTGAAATGGAAAGGTTTTCAGAGAAGGCAACTAAATTAATAAGGGGATTGGGGGAGCTTGAATATGAAGAGAGACTGGAAAAGTTACAATTATGGATGCTGGAGAAAAGGCCTTGCGTGGGATATGATTACTGTGTATAAATACATTAACGGGCCATACAATAACTATCTGGGGCATTGTTCACCAAGAGAACATGTCAAAGGACACGAGGACATCCCTTAGACTTGAAGAAAAAAGGTTTAGGCTTCAAGCTCGGAAAGGGTTTTTCACTGTGAGAATGGTAAGGCTTGGAACTGTCTTCCAGTGGACGTTGTAATGGCAGGTTCATTGGTCAGTTTCAAAAAAAAGCTGGATGAGTTTCTGCAACAAGGAATGTTGCAAGTTACTGGTATTGATACATAAAGTAGAGTTGATCCGGAAATTTCCGATTGCCACTTGAGTCAGGAAGGAATATTCCCCCTTCATAAATTTGGTGGGGTTTTTTTTGCCTTCCTCTGGATCAACAGTTAGGCAGGAAATGAGGATATTGCTAGATGGTTGGTGGGTGGACGTATGTCTTTATTCAACCTCAAATACTATACTATTTTCTAAAATTTTTGAAAATACGCGAAAACTCGTAAGTTCGAAAATTTTCAAAAATCCGAAAAATCTCGTAATTTCGAGGGTATTTTTCATTTTATTGGGTCCGCTCGCGGATTTTCCAATTTTCGAATTTTTTCGAAAATTTGCGGATCCTCGAGCGGACTGGATTTTGCGAAGTTCGGACATCTCTAATCATAAGGAGAGAGACAAAGGTAACCTATAAATATTTTCCATTAAATTATATTTCCATATCGCTAATATGTCTATGGCCAAAACAACCGCCTTGCAAATTCTGTCTGTCATCTTTGACAGATTGTTACAGTGTGAACCCACCTTTAGTGTACAGTAGTGACAGATCCATAATGCAGCAAGATATAGGTTGGACTATGTAATATTTATCTGATTGATGTTACAGGAAACAGATTGCCAGAATATTGTTGTTAGTACAGTTTTATATGATGTTAGAATTATAGTGAAAAATTTGTGTTAAAGGAGAACTGTGGTCCAAAAATGACTAAATTGACAGGTAAATTGACAGGAATGGCTCTCCTGAGAATTTTTGCAATTTATCATCATTGTTTATTTTGCAGTTTTGAAGATATTTACATTTTTGTGTGTGATATGGCAGCAGCATCACCAGGTCCCATGCACCTCCTGCTTCCTGCTCTGAAACCATGTGGATGACAGTCAATCTGCCATGTGTCTCCTCCCCTTACAGCCCCCCTTCTCTTGCAAGCCCCCCTGGTCCCTCCCACTCATGGACCCCATGGCCCCTCCATTTGCAGGCCCCCTTTGGCCCCATGTGGCCCCACCTACTTGCAGGTGCATTGCCCCCGCCCACTCTTAGGTGCCGTGGTCCCGCCCACTCACAGGTGCCATGGTCCACCCACTTGCAGGTGCTGTGGCCCCACCCACTTGTGGGTGCCATGGCCCCGCCCACAGTGAGAACAGAGTGAGAACTCTGCCTGAAAAGGCTATTTTTACATAGTGGGAGAGAAGAGCTAAAGATTCCCTTACCTTCACTGTGAGGATCTTCACTTCACACAGCAGGGAGGGGGAGGGACTTCCTGTCTCCTTTCCTGTCACTGAAGTCTGAGGCTGTGCTTGCCAGCGGCGAGGTGGAGGAGCAGCCTTAGGATTGTCACATGTCAGCCTCCCACCCATTAACTTTCTAGTCAGTAATTTCTTTATATCTTGGGCTGTGGAGCACGTAGACAGGTGGTTGATCGGGTAGGAAACTGACCTTTTATTTAAACTCCACTTGTTTGGAGACCACAGTTCCCCTTTAAGATTTTACAAACAGTTTTATCTGTTGCACCAGTTACCATATTCAGGACAACAGAACCTGTTGTCTTACAGATATTCCCTACAATAAAAAGGATTGCTTCTATCATACCCTAACCTCGCACTTTGAATTGATTTTTCACGTGTAACACATACATGTTTTCATACATGTTTTCTTTTCACTCGTATTCAAAAAAATGAAGTTAGCAATCGACAGATTTTTACTTTACAGCGTTTACAATGCCAAGTATTAAACTTTTAGACTTTTTTGGAAAATAAAATCATGCAGTTTTACATAACTTTATAGTCTGTACAAAGCTGTAAATTTAAAAAAAAGCTAGATATAAACATTTATTTGCTTCTATTCTTTTAAAATGTTTTAGCACTGTTGTCGCAGTTTACATTGGTAACATTAGGTGATGATTAAGCTAGAAACACTTCATTCTACAATTGCAGTTTAATCCTTAGAACAGCTGGAAATTTGTTCTTATGGCTGAGCAGCACAATACTTTCCTGCATGGAAAACAGATCAGCAGCCATAGCAGGATTAACTAGATCTCCACAGGATAATTAGAGTTAAGGGTAAGGTACCACCATCCATGATGAAGTGGACATATTTCATTGCTAGAGACATGCTGAGCAAAAAGATAACATGCACTTTTCCCCTGTTTATATTTTTCTACAGTTAAACTTCATAAATGCAAGCCAAATATATTAGTCTTGGGCTATATTTGCCATAATTCCAATATAAACAGAATGTTCATCGTTTTTGAACTATAAAATGTTAGATTTTTTGTTCTGAAGGTATAAATGTACGTTTCCATAAAAGAAACATTATTATTTTAAGAAATAGATTGACAAAAGAGACTTCTCAAAATGTCATTGTTGAGTTACACCATGGATATCATCCATACACTGCCTGATATACTCAATTTATTGCTGTAGTTTAAATGTGTTCAGCAAATCTAAATTGCTCTAAACATACAGATGAGTTAATGTTCAGTTACCAAACAATCCTTATAACAAATATTAACAAGCAGTTATATTGGGGCATAAATCATATCTTGAGACGAGGTACAGATAGCTGGAGAGCTCTAGAAGGGCCCAGTTGCCTGTTTAACTATTAGGTCAGTGGCGGATATTCTTTTTATGTTTTGCAGGTACTGTAGGTAATACTTTACGAAATAATTTTCTTTTTAAAATTTGAAGTTCCAAAGTTCTAAATAAATATAAAATAAGGGCAGCATGGTGGCTCAGTGGTTAGCACTGATGCCTTGCAGCGCTGAGATCCTGAGTTCGATTTAGGTAACAAGTGTAAAAAAATTAGGTCCAGTCCTGCATGGCTTAATGCTCAGGTAAAAAGGGAAATGGAAAAAAAGAAAAGGGCTTTTAAAATTTTAAAAACAGAAGGCACAGAACAGGCTTACAGGGAGTACAAAAGCTGTAATAAAGAGTGCAAGAAAACAATTAAACTAGCTAAAATAGAAAATGAAATACGGATTGCCGAACAAAGCAAGTCCAACCCCAAAAGGTTTTTTAAGTATATAAATGGTAAAAAGATGAGGACTGGGAATGTGGGACCATTAAATTATGGAGCTGAGGTGGTTGTAGAGGATGCCGAAAAGGCTAATGGAAAAAGATTTGGGGGTTCTGGTAGATAACAGACTTAGCTGTAGCAAACAATGCCAGGTAGCAACAGCTAGAGCTAGCAAGATATTGTCTTGTATAAAAAGGGGAATAGATTCAAGAGAGAAAAATATTATTCTCCCTCTTTACAAGGCACTGGTTAGGCCTCATTTGGAATATGCGGTGCAGTTTTGGAATCCCATATACAAAAGGGACATCTTGGAAATTGAGGCACTTCAGAGAAGGGCAACTAAATTAATAAGGGGAATGGAGGGGCTTGAATATGCAGGCAGATTAGACAAGTTAGGGCTGTTTACATTGGAGAAGCGGCGGTTGCGTGGGGACATGATAACCATGTACAAATATATTAATGGCCCATACAATGAGCTCTCTGGTATATTGTTCACTAATAGGTCATATCAGAGGACACGTGGACATCCTTTAAGGTTGGAAGAAAAGAAGTTTCATCTTCAGGTTAGGAGAGGTTTCTTTACAGTGAGAACGGTGAAACTGTGGAACTGTCTTCCAGCAGATGTGGTAATGGCAAGTTCATTGAATAACTTTAAAAAAGGCCTGGATAAGTTTCTAAAACTAAAAAATATTGAGAATTACTGGTATTAATGCATATAGATCTGGTTGATCCAGGGATACTTTCCGATTGCCGTTTGGAGTCAGGAAGGAATTTCCCCCCCCTTTTTAGCTGGGGTTTTTTGCCTTCCTCTGGATCAACTGTTAGGTAGGGTTAAAAAAAAAAATAGTGAATAGGTTGGACTTGATGGACGTATGTCTTTATTCAACCTTAATTACTATGTTACTATGTTACTATGATTCCACCCTTGGACACATCTGCAAGGAGTTTATATGTTCTCCCCATGCAAGCGTGGGTTTCCTCCGGGTACTCCAGTTTCTACCACAATCATAAAGACATACTGATAGGTTGTATATGTACATAAAGTGATTAGATTGTAAGCTCTTTGGGGCAGGGCCTGATGTGAATTGAGTAAAAATAATTGTAAAACGCTGTGGAATATGTAGCGCTATACAAGAAATAAAATACATACATACAGCTTTGTTTTACAATATATTATTATCCACCTATCTTACTTTTAGAACTTCAAGTTGATTTCCTTGTTATTTTTTTATGCCTTTCCAAAAAGTGCATGGTTCATATTCTAATCTCAAAAGCTGTATGGTGTGGATTTCCTGATTTTCCCTAGTTTTGTCTAAAAAGTAAAGCTTCATTTCCACCCCTTTACTTACCCAAGTAACTATCACTCTCTTCTTGTTTTTTTTCTTTCCCACTATGTTTTAAGTTTTATTTTATTTTTTTTGTTTGTTTTGTTATATTTTGTTAAAATATTGTAATGCTCGAGATACTTCTATTGATTACCTGTTATATGAAATAACCCATCCACTTCACTTGAGAAATCCTATGGTTGTATTGTAGAGCAAAGGAACACCCAAGTTGGACTTCTCTAGAAGAAAACTAGTAAACATTGATCACTGGATGATCTCCTCGATAACTCCCTGCAGAAATTCCCTAAAAAAATTCTTCATATTGACAAATTTTTAGGCGATGTCAAAACATGGCCATGTCCATGTCCCTAAACAACATAGCCACACCTATATCCCAAAAGTTAAGGCCCCCAAAGAAAACTGCCATGCCCCCCCCCAAAAAAACATGCCCCCAAAAGGTATGACCAAGTCCCCAGATATTGCAGCCATGGCCATGCCTCCAAGCATCACGGTCACGCTCATTTCCCAACTGTCAAGGCAATGCCCCCTAAGATAACTGCCATGCCACCAAATGGTGTGACCACACCCCCAGATATTGCATTAAAGGGCATCTATAGTGAAAAAAACACATTGCCCCATTGCAAAGTTAAATTTGTGTACTCTGTGCTGCCTTTATCCTATCTCTGTCAGTGACTTTGTTTTTCCATGGTGTCAGATCTTTGTGCATCACTCCCCCCTTCCCCCTCCCCTCTGTTACCTCCTCCGTGTCTCAACTCCGGCTAACCGACAAGCTTATCATGTGCAGTAGGAGTTAAAAGTTCAACATCCTGAAAAACACACCGATGCACAGTAGCCAATAGAAAGCAAGCTGTCCTGGAGACAAGGATCTCTCTGTGTCCTGATCTCTCTCTTTGTGACCCATCATCAAACAGTGATGTCTATCAAGAAGGGGGGTCAAGTGCAGCCTTAACTCTGCCATCATAGCTACATCTCCCCCCCCCGCTAATGCTTTTATCTCTATGTTTTTTTACAGAGCATGGAGGAGGGAGGGACTTGAGCAAGGAAGATCCCGTCACAGGGAGTTGATTCACAGTACAAGTAGGAGTATAGGAATGCAATCACGTATTCTTCTAACTTGTGTATCTCAGGTCACAGAGGGAATCTAAAAAAGTGAAGACACTCTGGGGGTTGGGGGTAATTATAGAACTCATGGAAAGAAAGAAAAAAAAAAGTTCATTTTCCCACTATAGATGCCCTTTAATCCTTGTGCTGCCTAAACTATAAATGGGCACTGTGTTAAGTGAATCTGGAGGAATGGTTTAAACACTGGCTGGAGGGCTGGTTAAAATACTGTCTGGAGGGCTATTTTTTACACTGGCTGGAGGGCTGGTTTAAACATTGGCTGGAGAGCAGGTTTAAACTCTGGCTAGAGGGTTGTTTTTTACACTGGCTGGAGGGCTGCTTTTTACACTTGCTTTTGGTGTGGTTTGTACATTGGCTGGAGGGCTGACGAGAGCTATGTACACACGTGTGATAGGAGGCATGATGAACGAGCTTAAGGCACTCGTGTGAAAAAAGGTCCAGGGATATGGGGGTCGATCATTGTGTGTCCTATCACACGTGTTTACGGAGCTTTAGACTGGTAACTAATAAATCTCAAATACACCAACACAAACACACACACTATAAATACCCAAACACACTATACATACACCAACACTCACACTCAAATTATTATTAAGCAGAGCAATCATATGGGATACTAGGTAAGCACAGACTGTCTGTTAACCCTTCCCTCCTACAGGCAGAACAAAACAAAAAAAAATCAACAAGTCTTCCCCATACATAAATTCGGATCCTGTCAGACTTGTCAGCTCTGACAGTTACAGTGTGCGGCTCTCTTCCAGCTACCGGCAGTGCAGGGTGAGTGACAGACAGTTCTTCCTATCAGAGTCACTCAGCAGAAAGGAGGAGGAGGTTACCATCACTTGCCCATTAAATTCTACTGTCTCCCTCACTATACTTATCAGACGGGCACTGTTAGGCTCAGTAAAGTTTGTTTAAAAAAAAGGAGCTCATAACTGATACTACCCAGCCAGAACAATGCGGGAACACAGGGGGGGTGCTGGGACAACACCAGTAAAATGTGACAATCCTGCTGAAAATGGGAGAACTGGGAGCTATGTAATTTCACAATCATAATATCATAACATCAGAAATAAACACATACAAAGACACAGTCTTGCAGAAATGCTCACAAATATAAAGGGTTAACAAGTTACTCCCTAAATACATATGAAAAGGGTTAACATCTTCCCCCACTCTGTATGAGCAGGAAAACCAGCTAATAATATTCACTGCTATCTTTGATGATTGGCTGGGAGACACTGGCAGGTGGGGACTCTGAGTTCAACTGTTACATGCAGCTAAGCATAAGGGGAGTGGGAAACAAACACAAGGTAGCTATTTAGCATGTGCAGAAGGAATTTTGGTACCTGGACCACCAGGAAGAGGCAACACTAGAAGCCAGCCGTGACATCATAGATTGCCAGTACTCAGAAATGTTCTATAAATGATTTCTACTCTAAGAAGCTGAATTCAGAGGTGAGAGACAAATGATTTTACAAAGTGACAGTTATAGAGTCTGTGGAGCTGCCTTTGTATTTTGGGTTTAGTTCTCCTTTAAGTCCAAAATGCATCACCTTACATTTATCAACAGTGTATCTCATCTGCCACTTAGCAGCCTAATGTGACAATCTATCTAGATCCCCCTGCAAAGATTGCACATCCTCTGAAGTTTTTAATGATCGACAAAGTTTTGTGTCATCAGCAAACACAGAAACCTTGCTGACAATACCCACTTCATTAGAACAAACAAGAAAAGAGATGATCAATGCACATTCCTGGGCCCCATATATCATAATATCTATGCTAGTGCAAACAGCTAGTGCATGGGGGATTTTAGTTACAATTTTATGCATAAAAGTGAAAAGCCTTCCAACCACGTCAAGGTAACCCCAGTATGGAAGGTTTTAACAATTTACCTTGGGTCATTATATATGGGGCCCAGGAATGTGCATTGATCATTTCTTTTCTTGTTTGTTCTAATGTTTTGGTCAGATCAGTAGCACTTCCACTATTTATTATATAGTAATTTTGCCACAGGAGTGTTCCCACAGCCCCCCTTTTGTGACAATACCCACTTCCAAATCATTAATAAATAGATTAAATAGAAGCAGCCCCAACACAGAAATCTGTGGCACCCCACTTAGCACTTTAGTCCATAATGATGAAGTCCCATTAAGAACTACTCATTGCATCCTATTCATTAACCAATTTTCTATCCATGTACAAATGTGCCGATCCGAGTGGAGGGCCGGTTGGAGTCAGAAGGAATTTCCCCCCCTTTTTAGCGTGGGGTTGTTGCCTTCCTCTGGATCAACTGTTAGGTAGGGTTAAAAAAAAAAATAGTGAATAGGTTGGACTTGATGGACGTATGTCTTTATTCAACCTTAATTACTATGTTACTATGTTACTATGATTCCACCCTTGGACACATCTGCAAGGAGTTTATATGTTCTCCCCCCATGCAAGCGTGGTTTCCTCCGGGTACTCCAGTTTCTACCACAATCATAAAGACATACTGATAGGTTGGATATGTACATAAAGTGATTAGATTGTAAGCTCTTTGGGGCAGGGGCCTGATGTGAATTGAGTAAAATAATTGTAAAACGCTGTGGAATATGTAGCGCTATACAAGAAATAAATACATACTACAGCTTTGTTTTCAATATATTTATTATCCACCTATCATTACTTTTAGAACTTCAAGTTGATTTCCTTGTTATTTTTTTATGCCTTTCCAAAAGTGCAGGTTCATATTCTAATCTCAAAAGCGTATGGTGTGGATTCCTGATTTTCCCTAGTTTTGTCTAAAAAGTAAAGCTTCATTTCCACCCCCTACTCATTCACAACCAGTACTATCACTCTCTTCTTTTTTTTTTTCTTTCCCACTATGTTTTAAGTTTTATTTTTTTTTTTTGTTTGTTTTGTTATATTTTGTTAAAATATTGTAATGCTCGGATACTTCTATTGATTACCTGTTATATGAAATAACCCATCCACTTCACTTGAGAAATCCTATGGTTGTATTGTAGAGCAAAGGAACACCCAGTTGGACTTCTCTAGAAGAAAACTATTAAACATTGATCACTGGATGATCTCCTCGATAATCCCTGCAGAAATTCCCTAAAAAATTCTTCATATTGACAAATTTTTAGGCGATGTCAAAACATGGCCATGTCCATGTCCCTAACAACATAGCCACACCTATATCCCAAAAGTTAAGGCCCCCAAAGAAAACTGCCATGCCCCCCCCCAAAAAAACATGCCCCAAAAGGTATGACCAAGTCCCCAGATATTGCAAGCCATGGCCATGCCTCCAAGCATCACGGTCACGCTCATTTCCCCACTGTCAAGGCAATGCCCCCTAAGATAACTGCCATGCCACCAAATGGTGTGACCACACCCCCACGATATTGCATTAAAGGGCATCTATAGTGAAAAAAACACATTGCCCCCTTGCAAAGTTAAATTTGTGTACTCTGTCTGCTGCTTTATCCTATCTCTGTCAGTGACTTTGTTTTTCCATGGTGTCAGATCTTTGTGCATCACTCCCCCCTTCCCCCTCCCCTCTGTTACCTCCTCCGTGTCTCAACTCCGGCTAACCGACAAGCTTATCATGTGCAGTAGGAGTTAAAAGTTCAACATCCTGAAACACAACCGATCACAGTAGCCAATAGAAAGCAAGCTGTCCTGGAGACAAGGATCTCTCTGTGTCCTGATCTCTCTCTTTGTGACCCATCATCAAACAGTGATGTCCTATCAAGAGGGGGGTCAAGTGCAGCGCCTTAACTCTGCCATCATAGCTACATCTCCCCCCCCCCTAATGCTTTTATCTCTATGTTTTTTTACAGAGCATGGAGGGGGAGGGACTTGAGCAAGGAAGATCCCGACACAGGAGTTGATTCACAGTACAAGTATGGAGTATAGGAATGCATCACGTATTCTTCTAACTTGTGTATCTCAGGTCACAGAGGGAATCAAAAAGTGAAGACACTCTGGGGGTTGGGGGTAATTATAGAACTCATGGAAAGAAAGAAAAAAAAAAGTTCATTTTCCCACTATAGATGCCCTTTAATCCTTGTGCTGCCTAAACTATAAATGGCACTGTGTTAAGTGAATCTGGAGGAATGGTTTAAACACTGGCTGGAGGGCTTGTTAAAATACTGTCTGAGGGCTATTTTTTACACTGGCTGGAGGGCTGGTTTAAACATTGGCTGGAGAGCAGTTTTAAACTCTGGCTAGAGGGTTGTTTTTTACACTGGCTGGAGGGCTGCTTTTTACACTTGCTTTTGGTGTGGTTTGTACATTGGCTGGAGGGCTGACGAGAGCTATGTACACCGTGTGATAGGAGGCATGATGAACGAGCTTAAGGCACTCGTGTGAAAAAAGGTCCAGGGATATGGGGGTCGATCATTGTGTGTCCTATCACACGTGTTTACGGAGCTTTAGACTGGTAACTAATAAATCTCAAATACACCACACAACACACACACTATAATACCCAAACACACTATACATCACCAACCTCACACTCAAATTATTATTAAGCAGAGCAATCATATGGGATACTAGGTAAGCACAGACTGTCTGTTAACCCTTCCCTCCTACAGGCAAACAAAACACAAAAAAAAAATCAACAAGTCTTCCCATACATAAATTCGGATCCTGTCAGACTTGTCAGCTCTGACAGTTACAGTGTGCGGCTCTCTTCCAGCTACCGCAGTGCAGGTGAGTGACAGACAGTTCTTCCTATCAGAGTCACTCAGCAGAAAGGAGGAGAGGTTACCATCACTTGCCCATTAAATTCTACTGTCTCCCTCACTATACTTATCAGACGGCACGTTAGGCTCAGTAAAGTTTGTTTAAAAAGGAGCTACAACTGATACTACCCACCAGAACAATGCGGGAACACAGGGGGGGTGCTGGGACAACACCATTAAAATGTGACAATCCTGCTGAAAATGGGAGAACTGGGAGCTATGTAATTTCACAATCATAATATCATAACATCAGAAATAAACACATACAAACACAGTCTTGCAGAAATGCTCACAAATATAAAGGGTTAACAAGTTACTCCTCTAAATACATATGAAAAGGGTTAACATCTTCCCCCACTCTGTATGAGCAGGAAAACCAGCTAATAATTTCACTGCTATCTTTGATGATTGGCTGGGAGACACTGGCAGGTGGGGACTCTGAGTTCAACTGTTACATGCAGCTAAGCATAAGGGAGTGGGAACAAACACAAGGTAGCTATTTAGCATGTGCAGAAGGAATTTTGGTACCTGGATGACCACCAGGAAGAGGCAACACTAGAAGCCAGCCGTGACATCATAGATTGCCAGTACTCAGAAATGTTCTATAATGATTTCTACTCTAGAAGCTGAATTCAGAGGTGAGAGACAAATGATTTTACAAAGTGACAGTTATAGAGTCTGTGGAGCTGCCTTTGTATTTGGGTTTAGTTCTCCTTTAAGTCCAAAATGCATCACCTTACATTTATCAACATGTATCTCATCTGCCACTTAGCAGCCTAATGTGACAATCTATCAGATCCCCCTGCAAAGATTGCACATCCTCTGAAGTTTTTAATATGATCGACAAAGTTTTGTGTCATCAGCAAACACAGAAACCTTGCTGACAATACCCACTTCATTAGAACAAACAAAAAAGAATGATCAATGCACATTCCTGGGCCCCATATATCATAATATTATCTAGTGCAAACAGCTAGTGCATGGGGGATTTTAGTTAACAATTTTATGCATAAAAGTGAAAAGCCTTCCAACCACGTCAAGGTAACCCCATTATGGAAGGTTTTACAATTTACCTTGGGTCATTATATATGGCAATGGGAAGATGCCTTTCTGGAAGAACGCGTCTTCCCATTGGCCACTGTTATGTCTCCCTTGTTATATTGTTCAAGAGCAAGAAAACACTTGGAATGTAGAGGGAACTTGATTTATTCAAAACAGAGCAACAGGTACATCACACTTTCTCATACCATGCTATTCCCTAGCTTACTTCCTGATACTGCCCCTTTTTCCCAGCTTGCCTCTATGCCTTAAAGAAACACTGGCATATTAAAATACAGATCAGTTTATATTATGAAAGAGCTTATATTTCCTCAATAAGCCTTGGTGGGGGTTTTCGTGGTCGGCAGGGGTATCGTCTCCTTGAACATGGTTCATCGTGAATCGGAGACTGACCACCACTCCTTGGTGATACTGAAGTATCAGCAGGTACATGGATGCATTCAGGTGATTGAACTGGCCCTCCTAATGTTTGAGGAGACTCTCTGACTCCTGTCTGTGCCTGTGGTATGTTATTCAGACTGGGGAGAACCTTAAAGTATGAAGCATTCCGGGTTATGCTATGTCCATCTCGCTGTGCCGTAATCATGCTACCTTTTCTGGATATGACATGGTAAGGCTTGGGATTGTATGCAGAGGTTGTTTTGTTATGTCTCTTTTGTAAAACAACCACCCTATCATTTAGACATGCATGGGAGGACTGAGCATGACGTCTTTGGTCCGCATATTGTTTCATTTTCTGTTTGGATTGAGAATCTGTTTCTCTAATAGAAGAGTCACTAGGTGGTGGATTGTGTGCACTAGGGATTTCTGGAAGAAGTGTATGAATTGGCCTGTTAAAGACAAGTTTTGCAGGAGGAACATTAGTGGTTGAGTGAGGAGTGTTTCGGTAATTGCGTAAAAATTTGTACAATGCCTGCTTTAGTGGAATTTGTTCCAGATAAGCAGCCTTAACTCTCTTACCTAGAGTACTCATGAACCGTTCTACAATGCCATTAGCTTGTGGCCAGCAAGGAGTTATTTTTCTGTGTTTAAATCCAAGATATGCAGCAAATTGTTGAAACAGATGTCCATTAAATGGTGGCCCGTTGTCTGTCTTTACCACTCGGGGTATGCCATATGCTGAAAATATGCTGTCCAACGCAGGTAGTATAGTGGTAGCTGATGTGGATGTAATGAATGAAATATCAGGATATCTTGAATATTCATCTACAACAACAAGTAGGTATTGTCCATCGGGTAGAGGACCATAAATGTCCACAGCAATTTCATCCCAAACTGTTGAGGGTAAGGAAGACATATGGAGTGGTTCAGGTTTGGAAGAATTTGTTACTACTTGGCAAGTGGAACAGTGCTGTATAGTTTTTTCAACTATTTGATCCAAGTTTGGAAACCAAACTTTTTCTCTGAGAAGTTTCTTAGTGCCAACAATGCCACAATGTCCTTCATGGGCAATATTTACAGTAGTTTGGCGAAGGGCCTGAGGTACTACTAATTTGGTTCCTTTTAGAATGAGATGGTCCTTAGCAAGGGAAAGTTCATCTTTGACAGCTGCAAATGCCTTTAGTTCAGTGATGATTACTTCAGGATCAGGAAAGGTAGCTCTCTGGATTTCATGCCACCTGTTGGTTTCAATTATGTGTATTAATGCAAGAAGAGTTTTGTCCCGTTTGGTTGCCTCTATAAACATGTCCAATGTGAGTGCTTTTGGCACAGCGTGTGCAGCAACAAAGTTAATATATTCTTCTGCAATAGACTTTGTGGCCTCATCTGAAGTAGTGGGATGTCGTGAAATGTAATCAGCAGGATTGTTATATTTTCCTGGACGATGAATTATTTTGTAGTTATATCCTTGTAGTCGTAAACCCCACCTTTCGATTCGAGCAGGCATTTTTGCTCTTGGATTTCCAAATATGGTAATAAGAGCCAAATGATCAGTAACAATTGTAAATGGTGCTCCATATAAAAATAAGTGGAAGTGTTCACATCCCCAGACAACTGCTAGACTTTCTTTTTCTGGCTGAGAATATTTCTTTTCTGTAACTGTCAGACTTCTGCTTGCATAAGAAATAGCTTGTGGGTATGGGTTTTCTGGTTTATATTGGACAAGAATAGCTCCGAGTCCAACTGGACTGGCATCCACAATTAGTTCAGTTCTTAGCGCAGGATCAAAATAAGCCATGATAGTGGCAGAATTAAGTTCTGTTTTGATTGTCTCAAATGATTTTTGGCATGCTGATGACCATTGAAATGCACATCCTTGTTTGGTGAGGTCTCGCAAAGGTGCACTGATAGTGGAGAAGTCCTTGATGTACCTAGCGCAGTAACTGGCCATGCCAAGAAAAGAGCGAACTTCATTAACATCATTTGGGATTGTAGTTGATTTTATTGCCTGTACTTTTTTAGGACCAGGTTGCATCCCAGCAGCAGAAAATATGTGGCCATAGAATTCCAAGGTAGATTTGTTGAATTCACATTTGTCTTTGTTGAGTGTAAGTCCTTGGGATGATAAGCACTCAAATACTGCGTGTAGGGCAGAGTTGTGGTCATTCTGCGTTTTTCCAAAAACTAGTATGTCATCACTGTAATTGAGTGCATTAGGAATATGTTGAATAATGTTTCTTATTGCTTCTTGAAAAATCTCAGCAGCCGAGCAAACACCAAACGTTAGTCGTTTGTATCTTCGCAGACCAACATGTGTGGAAAATGTAGTTATGTATCTGGATTCTGGACTAAGTTCCAGTTGGTGATAACCCTTATTGAGATCCAGTTTAGAGAACACGGTGGCTCCATTTAGGAGATGAATAACATCACTGAGAGTTGGAGAGAGGTGTCTCTCTCTCTGTATAGCAGTGTTTGGAAGACGCATGTCTACACAAATTCTTATTTTGTTTGGATCTTTGGGTTTAGGTACAGCCACTATGGGAGAAACCCATGGAGTGGGGCCTGAAACAGTTTCAATGATGTCTTGTTCCTCTAAAGACTTTAGTTCGTCTTCAATTTGCTTCCTCAAGTGAAAAGGAATTCGTCTGTGTGGCTGTGAAATTGGACGAATGTCTTCATCAATGTGAAGGTGAATTTGAAAATTCTTTAGTTTGCCAAGGCCCACAAAAAGATTGGAGTACTTGTCAACTAGTGCTTGTACATCAGAGACTGTTGGGTTAGCTACAGTGTGAACTATATTGATGAGTCCAAGAGTTAAAGCTGTGTGATAGCTGAGAAGGCAACCCCCAGAGCCTTGTAGTACAAAGAAAGTTGTAGTATAGGTTTTATCTTTGTAGTAAATATCTGAATCAAATTTACCTATTGTCGGCAAAGGAGTTTGAGAGCCATAAGGAAAAATTTTGGTTTGTACAGGTATCAAAGCAGGTTTAGTATTCAGTTGGCAATATGTACACATGTCTATAATGTTCA